>JASCZW010007301.1:0-69709 GCA_034211315.2 Aedes japonicus
GAACCAGCTAAGCAGAGCATCAATTTCTCTGGGTAGATGGTTCACGCTTATTTTTAAACTTATGTGCAGTACGTTGCAGTCTAATGTTCTATTGGATTTCCGTTTGAAAGCAGTTTTTCATTTGCGGATTTGTGTACCTAAATAGATATTAAGTTAAGTAGAACCACTCAAATTCCCTAATTTCATCTAGACAAAAATTACAGCAGCGATTTATGCTTTCGTTTTTAATTTTTTGTTTAAATTTCCTAAATTTTACAGTTCTTCAATACTGAAATGTAGTTTAAATGATAATGATAGAGCACGCATCGGCAAAAACTAAAAATTCATAGCTAAATGTTAGAATCACCATACCTCCGTCTTAACCCGTCTGTTCGCATTGGCCCCAGTTCCCCTAGTCACACACGAGTGTGCATTAAATGTTGGCCATGTCGCGCGGAATTTGATGACCATTTTGAAGGCAAGCCGGATGGATGGATGAGCGGGCGGATATAAATCGTTGTTGGCAATAAAATTGAAACTAAAACACCGACCGATGCGTTTTTCTAAATTTGAGAAATTTAGTACATATTCCGAAATAAATGAGAAGATACCTTATCTATTAAGTTCTGCTAATTTACTTGAAAGATTTATTGTTTCTTTGACGGATGATTGATATAGGAGTCCACCGGCCTTGGTACATCTAATGATATTCATAGCGCCAATCTTCAAGCTGCTTGTTCTGTGTGTGTCCCGGAATTAGCTGCAATACATTTTACACTACATGCTATTGCCCCACTTACACTGAATCGATACTTAGTTTTTAGCGCATAGTCTCAGTTCTATAGAAGTTATTCACTCCTTGCTCGTATGCTTTATCCTCGCGTTACTTTATCATCACCTTTGTATGGGCCCCAACTTATTGTTCAATTGTGGGCAATGAGAGAGTGGACTCACTTGCAAAAGTGGACGTTTACATTCTATCATTTCAAGGGTATTGAAAAAATCTTTGCACGTTCATTTGTACATTGTTGGGCTGAGCGACAGCCATCTCTGCGAATGTAGACAAGGTTACCAGGACGCAGATCACGTTATTTGGTATTGTGTTAAGCATTGTGGAGTCAGATCTGCTTTACGATTCCCTTCGATTGGAGGTAGGCAACCGGTTCGAGGTATTTTGAATTTATCTCATTTAAGGAGTGTATCGAAAATAAGCTATCCATAAACTTTCTTTCAAATTATGTTGAAAACCGATTTTTATTCATACAAAAAATTGATCCTTTATTGTACGAGGTTGAACTTGAACATAATGAAGACCGGATGAAATTTAAGTTATTCCTTCACGAATTTTCAAACTTTGGATCGAATGCTCTTCATCAAGTTCCGGACAAGTGTTGCATCGCTTTTTTTGGACGCTTGAGCCCAAATGTTTTTGAACTCTTCAAGAAGACTGGTAAGTGCCTTGGATTTGGCGCCCTGAAGCTCCTCACCCGATCTGCACCACACACGAGCCCACCGCTTTCGATTAGAAGGTTCGAATTTTGATTCATCCGTCCAGAGATCCGTTTTTCAGAACTCTACGGATTTATCAGCATGCTCAAAAGCAAACCTGAGCCGTATGGATATGTTTGCCATCCTGATAAATGGGCGCTTCCGATTAACTTTGTTAATCAGCCCCTGTGCTAAAAGACGATGATGAACAGTTCGACCAGAAACTGATAGCTTAAGAGTTTCCTGGATCTCACGGACAGTTACTTTTGGGTTTTTCTTGACTTCGCGGATGCTATTGGTGTCCGTTCGTGTATCCGTTTTGCGATTCCTGCCTCTGCCAGGGCGATCCACCACGGATCCGAACGTTTTTGTTTCAGTAGAATGTTCCCAACCGCTTCGAAATCACTACGTTCTCCATTTTTTCATCTGAATCAAATACACAAGGTCGAGCCGTTTTCTTCAAAACACGTCATAAAATAAAAACATAAACAATCGAGGGGTCTTTCGACGGAAGTTTATCGAAAACATCGATTTTGAAGTGGGCACTGTTTTTTTAACAGTGCAAATTGATTTTTTAGTTCTCTAAATTGATTTTTTTAAATTATTTTTTTTTATAAGATATCAAAAAAGACTTTAGTGTGTTTGCTATAATATGAAGCATTAAATGAGTGAAATTCAAAAAGTGATGAAGTGAGCACTTTATTTTGCCTATCAGTGTATGTGATCTGGAGTTTATGAAACTCATTTAAATGTTTTGACTAACGTTAGTTGTTCCATCCGAGGGAACAAACAAAGTGGACTGTAACAGTTCTTCGGGAGTAGACCAAAGCTAAAGGATCAGGAGCTCCACAGGGGAGCCACTTGGGTCCTCTGCTTTTTGTCATGGTTATGGACAAACTGCCCTCATTCATGGCAAAGGCAGTAGTCCTTATCCACGCGGATGATGTGAACATATTTTTGCCAGTGAAAGCCATCGATGATTGCCTCTTACTTCAAAAGGACTTGCAAAATGTCGGAAGATATGTTGGTGAAAACGGACTTACCGTATATCCAAGCAAATGCTTCACAATGACGTACACCAGGAGAGTTTAATCGATAATTTTTGAATACAAGTTGGGGAGTTCGCCCGAGTAAAAAACGTTCAGAACTTGGGCGTAGACGCCCTCACTAGACGCTTTGGTTGAGACTTTACTGATACCCATGCAATGCTGACCATCTACATAAGCCTTGTTGGAACTGAACTAGACTTTGCAAGCGTGGAGTGGCGACCACAATATGGGGTGCACATTCAAAGGCTGGAGACAGTTCAGAAGAATTTCCTGAAATTTGCTTTGAGGAACCTTGGTTCAATTGCCAGCATATGAATATCTCTGTTGTCTGGTGGACTTGGACACAGACAGGAGTAGACATAAAATCTCCAACATAGTTTTCTGCTGCAACATTCTGAGTGGACGAATAAAAAGTTCATTCCTTTATGATTGGATTACCTTCAATAATAGTCCAGTTTATCTACGTCACTAAATAGTATTTGATCCGTGGGTAGACGCAGCACGAGCCTACAACCTGATTCATGACCGAATTCATCATCCGTCAGGATGTAATTTCTACAGATATGAGACCTGAAATGATTCGAAATAGATTAAGCTTATATTTAAGAGACCAACTAAACATGTAGTACGTTAAACTTAAAAACAGATAACATTCAGGAACATTCGCCATGGTGGACGAAAATATGCGTGTAGTCATGCTTTTGAGTTCTTTATTCGATTTATTTATCAATTCCTCCTCAGTTTTCGCAACAAAATTGTTGGAGTAGATCTTAAGCAACAAGTTCGAAATTCTCGCTGGGACGCAGTTGGGGGACGTTGGGCGGGTTCGTCGACTTGGGTACCACATCGATATTCAGCCACTCCATCAACTCCACCGATAGCTTCGAGTAGTGGGCCAACGCCAGATCCAGCCAGAACACCGCGTCTTCGCCCTTATGGTATTTCTTGATGAACGACGCAACTTCCGGCCTTCACTCTTTTTGCCATCACGGTTGGAGTTCGACTGATAGAGCTGTCAAATTTTGTCTGCTGACTCATGGGTTACTATGATTGATGCTGCGTAGCATTGTGGTTAGTCAGGTCTGGACCGAGGTTTGCCGCTCTAATTATTCCTTGTAGTTCCTCCCCTCAAAGATAGGAACAGCATTTGGAAAAAGCGTGTGGGATCGCTGGCGTAGGCTAGTGAAGCAGCAGTCTCAAAGTTCTCTATGAACCGCTGCCGAGGCTCCCAGAGTTTGTTGGCCGGTACATTTTTCGGGAAAGAGGGTGTTTCCCAACGAATGCCTGCCTGGCCAACAGGTGGTTTCTGCGCCACCTCTTCGCACGATACGCCTCTGCCAGAGTAGCTCCAGCTAAATTCATGGGTGGGTTAATTGGTATCACTGACTGGAAACCGTGGCTGGCAGCTCTGAACGCTGTACGTGGCACCTCCGCGTGGGTAGCCTCAGCCAAGTTCACGAGTGGATTGCTGATGAACCCTGTTCGGGCCGGCACTCCGTATAGTTTTCCCCACTGAACGAATGAACTCAGCCATCATCGTCTCCATCTTAGTTATACGGTTATGAGTTTGTGTTGATATTCCGTTTGCTCCGGAACAGGTTAGTTACTTTCTTGTACACCATCCCTTGGAGGTATTCCGGTTTCGTCCCGGTTGTCTTCGTCCGGGTTGTCTTCGTTCAAGTTGCCTTCGCCCAAATTTCTCTCATCATCTCTAATTACGGTTTCTTTTGTGCCGACTACCAATGACTCCGAATCGTCAATATAAATCGATTCTTGTGGATCTAAGACCGATTTGTTCTCCGAATCGATGCTATCGACCGGAGCTCTGATGTACCTTACATTGCTTGACATAGCCGAATAAAAGGATTCGCAGGTCATTCACAGGTTGCATGTACGATCACGGATTATAAATCTAAAGACTCATTTATGACTCACGGTTGTCCAACCATGTGCTAGTTTTCGACCATTCGACATTTTGTCCGCTTTCTAATCATTCGACCTTATGTTCTTTTGATGTTTTGTCCTGCAACCGAAAATCTGTTTCCGAAGCCATTTCGGAATACACGACATCACGACACCGAACCGGAAATCGTTCATATAAAAATACTAAAAAAACGAGTTCAGATTTTGTAAGCTTTTGGAGATCTTACACGGAAGAAAATCCGTGCCCAGATATGTGAACTCCCGTCATGATTTCGAGAACAAGCAAAAATACACCGTCAACTGAATCACGTTTAAAGCGAAAAATCCTGAAAACGTGAACTAGTTCACGGTCCGTTTTTATTTTCAGGAACGATTTTTTTCTGTTTATTTGAAACTGTTGAAGCACAGTGTAGCTAGAAATATTTCAAAAACTAGATAATCGAAAAAGCAAATAATTCATTGAACAACAATAATAAAAAATGTTGTACGAAATCTAGAATATAATTGAATAAAAGTCTTCATGAGCTCATTCAAAGCAAATGGGGTTACATTTCGAGTACCTCCATGGCAAATTCTTCAGCGATTATTTTCCAACCTGGCACAATATTCTTTGTCACAAGCCGAGACTGCACCGTTCACTGCAACTAACAATGTCAAGAGCTGACTCCCTTCTGGCGTGAACGTGGTTTCTTTGTTGTCTAAGCCACCGTGACTTCTAAGAAGGTAGATACCAACCAACCAACCAACCAACCGATCGATCAGATGCTTGCTAATAAAGAGCGCAAAAACGCAGTCAGCAAGGTTTGGTTTTTAATAGTTTCGAGTAGGTATGACTCTCTTTTCGTTCAAGAGCGCCATCCCTCAAATGTTGTAGTTCAGTTTTTGATCGGGCCGGCGAACTTATAGCTTATATAGAGAGGGTGGACGAACACCAACACCATTATACATATATCAGACCAGATGATTCCGGATGAATCTCGTAGCAAGCTATGAAAAATGAGTGAATGCATGGAATGGGGCAGAAAACATGTTTGGTTGTGGTGAATATGTTGGGTGAGAAACCGGCATTCATTCTTTGCGCGCACGGTTGATCGTGAGTTTGAATGGTTTGTTTTCACGTGGTGGATTGGTGCATGCTCAACATGCGAGTTCTAGTTTTTTGCCGACTGATCGTCGGCTGGATGGTGTAGGGCAGTTAAAAGCAGAAAACATTTCGACCAACGAAGAAGAGCGCATGGATATGCTCTGCGGTTGAAAGTGGTGAAATGCTTTAGGGTGGCTCTAATGTCTTGAAAATAGTTAAAATGGCTATGATTGGCAATGCTGTCATTGCACTATGGCGTCATCAATACAGTTTTGAAATTTCAGGGAGATGTTTACGCGGACTTAGAATATTTTCGGTAATCGGAAGTGATCTTCAAAAATTATTTGTAGTTATATTGAGTGTAATGGATAGTAGCAAACCATAAGCAATATGTAATATTTTCACTGTTTATGAGTTTTGTGACTGAATAGTTTTATGAAGCCATGTATGTTATTTGCTCTGTTGATAATAGTATAAATGTAAGTTCCGAATCCAAGGTCCTTAATCCCTAATTCGTTCACGTGTTGCTATTCGTTGATTACCTAGAGTAATTATTATGTGTAGAGTGTTTTTTTATCTTGCATTGGATTTTAGTTCATTCAGTTGAAAGAGGCTTTTGTTAAAAATGTTTATTTCTTTCTGGAGTATCTTGAAATCTAATTCGTCTAATATATTGCAGTCAACGAAGTGTTTACAAATTCAAATGAATTTATATCAGTGGGGCGTCCAAGGAAAAATCTTTATTGCGTAATATTTATCATGTTTTTGATTTTAAGGAACAGGTTTTTATTGAGGATTGCCTCTGAGTTTGAGAATGTAAGAAATAACAGGAATTTCTACGTAATTACAAATGTTAGATTTTTTCTGCTATTAAATATAGGCACCCAACAGGAACTTTTCCACGACTTTGTACTATATGTTGCTTACTAAGTATGTCGCTTATAAATAAAAACTCAAACCAATGTTCGAGCTTGGTGTTTTAATTTTCGGCCTCCAGTAAGTGCAATAGCGATGTCCCACATAATGAGAATGAATGGTTTAACTACTGGACAATGCTGATCACTTTACTAATTCGTTTGATCGCGGAGCACGATTTCGATAACGAATTTACTCACGGTTGTCGCCTCGTGATATACACCGAAATAACACTGCACAACGTTTGGTCATTTCCGAAAAATCGATTTTTCGGGCACTTGAGGACCATTTGTATTTGCTGCAGCCGTATGTTCATATGCTGATTTTTTCTTTAAATAGGTGGAATCCCATCAGGTCATTCTCGAGGACCATTTCCTTCGGGCGTTGTCCGACATTCTTCCTACGTACTCAACGTACTCCCAGCAACTCGTACACTTGTACGATCGTACGTAGCACCGTCCGTACAAAGCCACCAAGTGCACTTCGTGGCATAGTTCACAAAAAACGTACCTCTATTGTTTTGATCCCTAAATCTGGCGATTGGATCTTTGTGATCTATTATCGAGGCATTTCTATATTTTGCTGCTTGAGCAAGGTCTGTGAGCTGTCAAACTTTGCACTGGAGGAGCTGGTCTTGGGCCTCTATTTTTAACATTTTCGTGAATGCTCTCTCGCTACCACTGTCCTCGCTGATCTGGTGTACAGAGAACTTTTGGCGTGTCAACAGTACGAGGTGCAAGCTTATATCCTTCACTCGGGTGATGATTCGTTGGAACGGGTTTAGTTCATCGGCGAAAAGCTCTAGAGTATCGAACACGTGAGTGGAGAGTACAGCCGCAAAACCATTTTCTACACTAGGCTTCATCCGTCGATATGCGTCTGACGTCTGACTTTACTGTTCGTTGGTGTGCTATTCCTGATGCCCGTACTATTCCTTACAATCGAACGCGTACAGGAAAAGTTTGTTCGATTTTTATTGCGCCACCTTCCTTGGATTCCAATAATCTTCCGCCATACCCTGATCGGTGCTTCTTGATCAATTTGCAAACTCCAGCAGTCGTGTCAAAATGCAACGATTGTTCGTTTTCTTCAAGGAAATATCGACTATTCTGCTCTTCTGGAACAAGTTTCCTCGTACGTTCGACCACGGCGTTTCTGAAACTCGTCGTTGTTACCGTTGTTCTGGTTTGCAAGTAAAAATGCCAAAAAACCTAATCTCAAATAAAAGTACATTCAAGCGAGATTGGATTTTGCCAAATAGCACATAGATTGGAAGGCAGATTGTAATGAAGCGATGGTATACAACTTAAAAAAATCATCTCAATGGTCCTGATTGGCCAGCTCGCGGTTTGGAGGTAATTGAAAATCTCTGGCGAATTCTGACGAAACAAATGTACAGT
Source organism: Aedes japonicus (assembly GCA_034211315.2). NCBI lineage: Eukaryota > Metazoa > Arthropoda > Insecta > Diptera > Culicidae > Aedes > Aedes japonicus. The sequence goes on from JASCZW010007301.1 coordinate 7,839, forward strand.
GGTGGACTGCAATTTGGAACAGCTCGTGAGCTGCGAAAGAGTGGTTAAGCATTACATCGGAAATGTTGAAAAATCTCATTGGCTCAATGCCAAAACGGATTTATGAAACAATTTGGTTTTTTGACGTAGGACATCCTCCATTTTTTTTCAATCATCCGCGTTACGCTTCAAAGATTTTGAACAATAATATCTCCTTTCTGGCTTACAGAAATCTATAATATCTCTAATAATATCTCCTTTCTGGCTTACAGAAATCTAACGATAAGTATTTCATTCGAAAGGTTATTCATTTACGCTAATTCTCGTTGGCGAAGTTAATTCATTTCATTTGTTTTAACTCATTAAGAAGTACTTAAGAGAAGAAGAAACAAATATATAAACGCGCAAAGCTTCTGGTCGAAAATGACTTCATATATGCGCCAAACTCTGATTGGTTCACATTGCCACAGTTGAAGCCGGATTCAACGTTAATTTGCACGCATTCAAGTGATCATAACTCAGGAACTAAACAACAAACACGGTTGATTGAAACTTCAAAAACAAGGGTATTTATTCAGCTAGCAAACCATGCAAAGATTCAGTTAGCAAACATTTTTTTCATTTCACCGTGTCGAACGAACTGTCGCACTTTACTTGTGATCGATACCATCATGATCTGCACAGTCGCTGGCGACACTGTACCCTCGAATTTATTCCACTCTAAACGCATTTGTTGTGCATATGTCACTTCTTTACCCCATCTTCGAAGTTTTTGCTAGACAATTGCCCTATATATTTTGATCGGTCTGAACTCATGGCACTTCGGAGGATCTCTTTGGCGACGAAATTAACATTGTTTGCCGCATATCATTCTAGTACCTCCTTAGAGTAGTGGTAGCTGGCAAGATCCGGTCAAAACATAACGTTGGTCTTGTGTTGCCGAATGATGGGTAAAGTCCGCTTTTTCAGACAGTATTAAATGTAAACCTTCGACGTCATTGCGTGAGATGTGATAAATCCTTGGTTTTAAGGTCACAACTGCAGATTCCTTGCCAAATCATTAGTTTTCGAGAAAACTTACCAGCAAAACAAATTATTACCTGGAAGAGACATCCCTACGATCAGCTGCCGGGAAAAAAATTCGTCTGGGGATTTGCTTATAATCCATTTTGACATATGTTTCGTCGTCCATTAAAACACAGCCATCAAATTTCTTAAAAACTCGTTCATATCGTGATCGATTTTTGGCCACTAAGTTTTGTTTCAGGGAGCAATTCGGATGTTTACTGGCACAAAAAGACTTATATCCTACTCTTGAAAGGATGTTACCCACGATGGAAAAGTTGGAATCGTATTTCTTTGCCAAATCACGAATGGAGACACCTGGGTTCCCTTTCATGTAACTCAACACCTTCCCTAGTGCCAGTTTTATGATAGATGCGCTGTGCTCTATCCACACTCAGAGTGTCCTTGTAACGTTTGATTACAAGACACTTTGGGAATTTTAACACTTTTGTTATTTTTTAGGCAGACCACGAAGGATTTTATAGATGTTTGTGCACAATTAATTTTCTTTTCTCAAGTTCTAAGATCCGTAATTTCGAGATGCGTTGATCAATACAGAAATTTTTTCTCAGCAATTTCTTCGTCAATGAAACGTCAACAAATGACTTTCAAACGCAGGGGCAGGTTCGCGATTTCTTGAAGTTTCTCTGGGCAATAAATCGGATACTGGCTGTGAAGTAGCTCTATATAAGAGCTGCTGCTTTGTCCTACTAGGCGTCACTTTTCCTTCGAAAATCTCGACAAGGGTTACTTTTAAATTACTGGGGAATGGACTTTATTCACACTTTAACTTGAAGAAATACAATTTAGGAGAACCAATTGGCATCTTATACTGGAATGGAATGGATCTATTAATTTATTTGAGTTCAAAAGAAAACTTTTCACCTACTACGACTAGCTCAGACTTGAATCCTAATTCATACATTTATAGCACTACTACTACTATCTCGTTATAAATTGTAGTACTAGATCAGACACACTGTGAATTAATCTTGATCGATTTTGAAACTCCAGCAGGCTTGTCAAAAAGCAACGTATGTTCTTCAAGGAAATATCGACATTCCTGCTCTTCTGGAACAGGCTCCCTTATACCGCACTGAAAATTTATTTTAAATAGCCTTCACGCGTTTCGTAAAAATGGAATTTGTACATAGAACAAATGTCTCGTCTATTGTATGAAACATTCATAATGCTTTTTATCTGGTGAAATGCTATCATTACACCTTTTTGTAAAATGCACGAAATGAACTTCGTGATGATCAGCCAATCACTGTTTCTCTTTTAAACCGTACTCATGCATGATGGTGTTTCTGCTAGTATGGGCGGGAATAATTTATCTAACCCAAAATAAAAATTAAAGCGCTGACGAGAGCTATAACTTGATGCTCATTAATCAAACTTGTTCTCACAAGTTAGCGTGACCTAGTGAGGACAGCCACGGGTTCAGAATCAGCACTTTCCAAATATTCAGGTTCGAACCCCATATCAGAAACATTTAAAAACGCTAGACAACTCCACGTGGTTGCGTTTTTTTGTCAATTACATTTTGAGTCGATAAAGTAGATCTGTCAGTCCTTCATGCAACCACCAGAGAGACGTTTCTTTTTAATTTGTGACCAAATATTCGTAGCTCTTTGTAATGTTTTCGTACAATGTACGAATGTTCTTTCTGTGTCAACAAAAGCTTCGTGCTTTTGAAAGTTGCGCGTGTGCCATTAATTACGAACGTATCTTCATAAAAAGAACAAATCAGTTTCGTTGCAGAAAACAACGAATGGATTTGTGAGTATTACCTGAGATTTTGTAATATAAACTAAAATAACTTTCAGTGCGTCGACCACGGCGTTTCTGAAACTCGTCGTTGTTAGCAGTGGCCCAACCTTCGAATTGCGACTGTAAAACGTTCATGCTTCATTATGTTTCTGGAAGCGTTAGCTACAGTCGATGGAAGGGAAGGTGATTTCTTTCAATGAAATAACGTACAACTCGCGTATTTCATGAAAGAAAATACACCACAAAACATTCATTGCAAATATGACTAACTGGTGCAATTTAAAAGTAAAAAGGAAAAAAAATCGTCACGCACCCTGTGCATCCAGTGCAAATCCTGGAAAGATTTACAATTGCATTCATCACTTTTCATATCACTTTTAGTATTTGCTGAGCATTATAAATGACTGTGCAAAATAAAGCACAACGTACGACATCATCATCATTTCTCTTTCAGTGTTGATGTCATCATATGAAAGCGAAAGTCCCTAGCCCCTATCAAACTACAAATTGGTTTGTTATCTTTACACTCGACGATGGTTCATTTATTTCCATTCGGCAATCGATGACAAATATTTGCTGGTCAATTAGGTACCTGAATAGTGCTGGAAAATTTAATCTGCTTAGAAATGTTGAACTCGTGCTTCTGATGTAATACCCATTTGTATTCGGAGAACAGTATGTCATGACTTTAAATACTGCTTATGGCATCATTGCGGTGTTTATAAATGAAGCGTTACATACTGTCAAACAAATCGGTTTAGTTTCTCCAAAATTATAAATATACTTTTGCAAGATAATATTCGTCTGATGTGATTGCTGTCATCAATATTTATCAGTACATTACAATATATTTCTCCGAATTTAGTGTGAACTCAAATATGCCCTACGACATCGGATAGCTGTCACAACGCAACCACCCCAGCAGCGACGTCACACTGCGTCAGGCAGAGTGGTGTCCGCCGTAGTTGAAATGCACCACGGAAGAGCCCGCAACCACGACACAACAATAATAACATCAGCGGTAAAACAAACAACCACAACAGCTCACCACCTGAACATGAACAGGTTGGCGGTGTGGCCGGTGGTGGATTCCGCGAGCACCTCGTCACGTTGTATAGGTGTACTCCTCGTAGCGTTCGTAGCGTGTGTAGCATAAAGGAAAATAATATGTTCGAAGAGTAAGTAATGGAAAAGAGAGAAATACACCAAAAAACAACAAGAAGGAAAACTAGTTTCAAGAGGCAAACAAGCCGGGGATTTGTATGTCCGAGCAGAAATTCATTCGGGACACCTCACAATGCAATACAACGTTGCTACTCGTCGTTGATCGGTCGGTCGGTCGGTCGGTTCGCGTCGAGACGTATGGCAAGAAGGCAGGCTCACCTTACGACTTACGCGAGAACTAAGTCAGTTGCTGAGCGTTCGTGGCTGCGAAAACTTAACTTGGTTTGGTGGCGGCGCGATATGTTCCGTTTCCAGTTTCATGTGCAAATTCCTTCGTCGCGGACATTGTGAAGTGCAGTTTTTTCAAAAGACAATTTTTATTGTAGGAGATCGCGGAAAACCATCTAGAGCTCTGTTTGTACTAGTTCTCCAGTTTGCTTCGTAACTTGGCCGGCTCGGCGGCGCTGAACTGTGCTGATAATCGGTGTGCTCATTGTGCGCGAGTCAATTGTCGTTTCGTTGACATTTTCTGCGGGCAACCCAAGTGCTTCTGGTATTTTTTTTCGAGAAGTTCAAGTCCCATCTCCGGTGTAGAACGTAGAACCAAGACAAGTGAGAGTGCCGTTTGGGAAGATATATGTTTTCACGACCGACTAAGCCGTGAAGTGCTGTAGGAGGAGTTTCGGTAGGAGATTTGGAGGATTTACTACACCGGCAGTAATCGTATCTTGTCAACGTGTGTTCAGTGTGATAGAGTGTTTGGAAGGAAAACAAAATACGACCCAATAGTGCTGCTTGTTTATGGTGATCAATGGTAATTCATTCGTTAATTTGAAATATATTGACGTGATTAAATTAAGTTGTCGTTCGGAGCAACTTTCTTGCAAGATGATGGTTTTTCGAAGCAAAGGAAAAGAATCGCTGGATCGAGTCGGTGATTCAAGCTGAAGCAGAATGCAACCACCTGTTTCAATTTAAATCGAGGAACGATGGCGAAGATTTGCAGTGTAAGGTTCGTGACTTTCTGAGTGTTCTTACTCGACAGTCTTGGAGTGTGGAATCAATTCTGGTTGAGGTAGTTCTTCAGTTCTGATGGTTCTTGAGAATGGCTGCATAAACAGCCAACCCGCTCTTGGTGGGAAGGGAATTCAGAATAAAAATAATAATAATAATTATATACAAAAGCCGAATGAACTTTGATGTATACCAGTGGGTGCGAGTGTGGAAGGAACGAGTGATTAGAGAATCAAATTGGTATGTAGGGTGAGTGCGCAAACGTTGCACGAATGTGAAATAGAGAAAGAATAATGGATAGGGTGGAAGAACTAGACATTTTTGCAGCGATTGGCTGTGAAGGAGTAGTGCATTAAATTGTTAATGGTTTCTATTTGAAAACATTTAAAAAAAAATTCTTATAAAATAATCGATGTCTTGACTGTTGGTACGTGCTGCATGAAAATGATTTATGATCATAAATAATCAATATATATATAACAAGCCAAATAAGTGAATGCTTCAGTTGCTTGTTGTCAAAATTATAATGACTTTTTTTTTAAATGTTTTAGGTTTTATAGTCATTAGAATTCGTGCGTTTAAAGAATTAAACGATTCCGAATATTGGTTCTATTGCAATACCTTCGAGCGTCTTTCTGATGATCTATTCTCGTTACCAAGAGAATGTTTATCGATAGTTTTTGTTGCAGATTCCCATGTCAAAGTCTACGTGCTTGAAGTTTTGCCTCGCCATGGAATGAGTATGTGAAAGTGCATGAAAATCTTAAGAGGAAGTATTCTTCACCAAATTAAGACGAGAGTTTACCCACGCAAAAATGCTCAAACGAGTGCACTTAGAATAAATTCGAAAGCAGCTTTTAGATGTCAATTTTCACTGCCTGAATCTCTCTCTATATTCGTGACAAAAAATAGATGTGACAGTTATAAACAGTTTTCGTTTTGTAAACATGGACATCTGAGTGATTCAATAATATTACTGCAGCCTAAGAGATGACGATGTTTGCCTTAACAAGGAAAATTTTATTTTAAATTTTTTGAATTTGAATTAGATTCTGAATTGCTGAGGAAATACTAAAATTCTGTTTTCGCTAAATAGCAAAGGACTGAGGTTGGCCTTGAGTTCATGCAAGATAGTACTTACTCAATTTGTCTTAAGATCGAAATAAGCAAGCAGTCTTCTGGATACGATGGAATTAATGTCAGCAAAACGGTCATTTTGTACGAAAGCTACGCCTTCTGTAAAGTGTTATTTATTTATTTATTTATTTTCGAAGTACCATAAAACGTGCGTCTTTTTCCAATTGTTACGTATAGGCAATAAGAGCGAACAAAAATGCGTGGATTTAATCAATTATTTCTTAGAAGGGAACGTCCATTAATTACGTCACGCAAAAAGTGCCTTTCTATACCCCCCCACCCCTGTCACGTTTTTTGTATGGACCTTAACCCCCCCCCCCATTTCCGTGTGACATAATCAATGGAGCTTCCTCAAATAAACCTAATTATTGAAGTGTTCTGTACATCTCCAGGGAGGCCCTACTCGGGAAAACCGGGAAATGTGGGAAAAATGCGGGAATCCAAAGTCATCGGAAAAAAGTCGGGAATTTTAAAATCCATCGGAAATTTTTGCCATATGGAAGGAACCATGCTAGCACCTTTTTCAAACGATTCGAGTTTTTGTCATCTACTCGGTCCAAAGATCTCCCTGAATAAAAAACTCTCATAGATTTGCAATTAAATATATTGTAATCATAAAATAGAATCTATAGTATGTACAATTAAAAGTATTGTTCACAGCGATAGGATGACAATAAGAGCTATTGTAAGCACTGTAGAATATAATGGAAATTGAGACGTCAACAACAAAAAAGGGGGTTGTTATGTATCTTAACCATAGAAAAAATCATTATTTTCCGAACAAATTTGAGTCAATTACTATTAATTGTATATTTTCACAATTGTTGAAAATCCTAGCAAATGTAGTGATATATAGATCTATTGTAATGACAATATGCCTTTTTCATATATCTTTTCTATATATTTACAAAAAATACGATTCATGGTCAGAAATAGATTTTAGTTTAATTTAATATTTTTGTATTGTATACATTTTTATCTAGGTCATTAACGGAATGATACAGTGTTTGACATTGGCATGGTAATCATTTTCTGTTGGATTTATTCAGCCTGTTCAGAGACGCACCGCTTAAAAAGTCTAGCTACACGGCTGTGACAGGTGAAATTTCGCTCATTTTACTTGAATGGAACTCCTTAAGTGATGTTTCGGACTGAAGCATTGATATTGCATGCGCTATTGAAATTTTGGAGGCAGGAATACTGCTGTCATTTTTAAAATACCATAAAGTCTCAATCCATTTGTATAATAGAGAAATATTTGTCTCTGCAGTGAAAAGAAACCTATCGAGCCAGTCACCTTACAGCAATAACAAAGAGACCTAATGCATCATACATTTTTTTTATAAGCGAATGCTTTTCAAAAATCAGCTGTGCATTTTTCAATCCCTGTTAAATAGTCTAAATCTGATGGAATTTGGGAAAATCTTTTTTTTTAAACAAACATTTGAGTTGATGTTTTTAGCGAATAAAATCAAAATTTGAAAAATTAAGAAGACAATTGTCTAGCAGAAACTTTCTTTTGCCCGATTGTTGTCTTAGTTTAGGAAATTGGGCTTTTAATCTTGAGAAACCGTCAATTTCTATATCTGTTCACAAAAGTACATCCGCCCATTTCGCAAATTTCTCCGGAAATTTAATATGTTGACCAATTGATGCATGACGATATTTTTTATCACTAGCTGAAGAAAACCCAAGCAACACATTTCTGTCAAAACTGGTTGTAGCAACTTGTTTGTGCCTTAATTGAGCCAAACTTCAGTTTTTTTGATTGATTTGCAACAAGTGTGCTACTAGGGAAGTAATCCGAATTCCAAACGGAGCTTTTCGTCGGTATTCCGATCAAAAGTTTTCGCTTTTGTGGCTGATGCGGTAGACAATAAGATGCTGGGACCAAAGTTGAATTTTGTCATCATGTCTGCAGCAATCAGTCGTTTCCCAGATCTTTACGTCATCTTTACCCAGAAACGTCTTGAACGGATCCAAAAGCAATTTAAAACTTCTCTGCCATTTTTCTACTGGTCAATTTGCGGTCTACGGTCATCCATTCTTTGATTTTGTTTATTTTTTTTCCGTTTTTTTGTATTAAATTTTGCGTTTGAAACGAGTTGATGTTGCAAATTCAATTCCACTTTAACAATTTGTACAAAATCGAATACACACACAATCGCAGATGTTCTCAATACGGCGTAACTTTAACAAATGTCAAGCTATCAAGCTGTGAATTTCATAGATAAGATAAACTAAAATCGAGTGACTGAGAGCCACATCCCTGACCGAAGCATTGAGATTCCGCTTAAACGCTTCCGCTTCTTCTTCCGTTCGATGCTCACACGACTCACCGTATACTGCACGAATTCGAGTCGTTTTCCGATGTTTCGATGAAAGAATTGAGGATTTTCCAGGTGGTTGCGCAAAATCAATTCACGACTTTGCTCTTTGAGTGACGCCATTATTTCCAATTTTCGAAAAAAAGACAGCGATAAACACACAACAACAAAAAAAAAACACTTAACTAATAATTTTCAAGAAAAAATACTCAATTAATGATTTTTTACAACGTTTTTCGCATGATGAAATTTGATGTGGGACATCCTTTAACACATGACAATTGGAGAATATAACATTTATGTGAATATTTTCGGTGCTACATGGGATGCATACTGGTCTAGAATACAAACTTGAATAAAAAAAATACATGTTCTGCCTACGTTAAATTTTGTCAGCAAAGTTATCTTCCACAATTGCACAATTCCTTTTTTTGGTTTTAATAAGAAAGAATGTTGCTTGTTTTCAAACAGAGATAATTTCACTTGAACTTGTGAGTTGGCAAAATTAAAGAAATTTCTGTCGTAAATGTTTGTTGCAGCTTTAAAAATGACCGAATTTGAGCATATTTTAAGTAGTTTGGTTTGAAGAATTCTACCATTTGCTTATTTTTTGACTGAGCTTGTCACACAGTTGCCGAGCAAAACATATTCTTGGAGACTTATAACAATCTCTTTTGTAATCAACTAGGCACAGGCAATCGATTATTGTTCGGTCTTACTGTATTTTGTGCTTATCAGCCTTTCTTAAATAATCGAAATTTTACGTGTTGAAATATCAATAATGTGAGATGCTTTCGAGAAGCTTCCAATTTAATGTCTTCTACCGTTCAATAAATTATGTTTCTGAAATTTGAGAATTTCCCTAGAAGCGTGGGGTTGGAGGGGAAACTTATGCAAAGATATAGAAGTTTAATTTAATGTTTACAAATGCCAGCTCGTTAGTTAGATTTCAAATGATTTCAATGGTTTGTCTTAGCAAAATGTTTAGCTTTGTTCTAGGCTCTAATGAACCGATTCTTAAATTTGTAGCTCTAGTTTTTTTTTTCTCGCAGATGGCAAAGCTCGTTATGGAAATGAAGTATTTTCTTTTGGTATAGAAATACGCACAAAATCGTAGTTGCTCCTCCATTTGATCAGAACTAGTGTTATTGCACTGAGAATCACACAGGACAAAAATCAGAATTTTCATTCTGATGAATTGCATTGTGAAACATTTTTTTTCCTTCCACACTAAGCCGCTACATGCAATAAAGACGAGCTTTTATATACAAAATTGTCACGATTTATAATGTTAATTGGTATGTTTTGAACTCACACTTCTTTTTCGAGCTGTGCGCACAATTGGTAATTTGAAATAGTTTCTGTCTTCAATTTCCAAGTTCACTCATTAATTGTATGTATTGGCTAGTATTAATCCCACCCGCATCCTCGCGGTCTTGCATAATCAGGTTTCTCCAGTTTAAGATTACACAGCTTGAAAAAGTACACAGAAAAAAATATATGAAAATTACTTATGATTTAATCTGAAATTTCTATGAAAGTGTATCGATATAATTAATGGTTGAATGCAATTTTCAATTTGAAAAAAAAAACGTATTCAGCGATAGAAAGTTATATCATATTCATTACAATCTTGCAACTTGAGTTCATATTTGCAAACGATATTGTATAAGCATACGACACGCTATTATTTTTGCATCTTGAATGCTTGAAATTTACATGATATCAACGTAATACAGTACCACCGCTCAATTTTTCAAGTCAGAATAGAAAAGTTGGTACCGCCATATTGTGTGCTTGCATTGTACGGGAGTGAAACATGGACAATCGTGAAGAAAATTGTCTGAAAGTTCGAAAAAAATATGTGGGGCTGCGGAAATCGTAGTGGGTATGTGTAGGATTTTATGAATTCACTTTCCTCGTGTAACTCCAAACCAACTGAGTAAACAACGATATTGTTTGCAATCTTTCATACAACTGGCTAGATTTAGGCGTTATCTGGCTTAAATTTACATGAAATATCCCATTATTTTCTGCCAAATCTAGCATTTCCTTTATCTGCATTAGATAACGCAGAAAATTCAGTGTTTCTTTTTATCTGTGCACTTAAATTGAATCAACTTTTAATATGTTTTAAAATGCCAATACATGGAAGATTTTCGAAAGCAACAAATTATTCCATTTATTTTGACGTAGACTACGTCTTACGGCAAGGGTACACAGTTAAAATTATTTTGTAATTTTCAATCTATTTTCATGCAAATAATTTTAAAATCACTTGAGGTTTTAAATTTACACGACTTGAAAATCACATGATGCAATATTTGCTCGATTGAATCTTACGCGAGCTAGTTTTGATACTCGCATCGTTGATTTTTACATCCAAATTTATTTTTCACGAGTGAGCGGAAGAGATAAGAGTAAAGAAAGAAATTATTGGCTCATTAATTACCACAACTAATAGCTTGGTTGATCAAACATGCAAGGAATTGGCGTCAAGTGGCAGGAAAAATCATAATTAATGATAAAAAAAATCAAATTAATGATACGACATCCGTCACTTATAAAAAAACATTCAGGCTGCAGCTGAGGTTCATGTTTTCAACATCACAAAATGTTAATCAAATACGTTTCTAAAAACTCGTAAGTTTCATCTAACATTGCATTGATATCCATATATTGAGAAGATTCAGGTTGCTGCGATGAGTGAATCCGGACATGTAAGTGTCAGTGAATAGCTTAAATCGCTATGGATTCTAAAACGGCAATAACATCTGCTTCACACGATTCGACATTTGTTACGTAATTTTACTATTAACTATTTAATAAGTAACCGAGTGTAAACTTCTTTAAATGCTGCAGTCAAAAATTTCGTCCGTTGCTCTCCGCTGATGAACGCTGAATGACAGCTAGACGTGAAAAGCAGGATGGAAGCATAATATGGTTGCCAGCACTGTTATCTTACGATCTGCAGGTAAAAATCGCTCGAAAGTTTTATAATAACACTGTTCCCAATGAAAGAGTACGAAAGCAGCAAGAACCTCGCATTGCCACATTCGGAGTATTGAAAAAAACTGTTCCTAGAATTAGTCTCTAACCCGAAAATAGACGATTTTTTTTTTCCAAAACCATTTCCATTACATCCCGCATCCATCACGTGGCGCAAAGTGCAAAAACAAGAATACACCACATAGAGCGATCGCAACTCAGTCTGCCATACACCGATTTATGCGTTCAACATTTTGATTAATTTCTGCTGCCACATTCTATTTGTGTTTCACATTCGAAGCCGTACACATGATGGAAACCGTTATCCGGCCAATTGGTATTTTTTTCGCCATCTCACTAGATTTGTTCCTCCTGTTACAGTTGTCGCTCTCTAACTTTTCTTGGCATTTCATCATCATCATCATCATCATCATCATCATCATCAGCGTCATATTGTCACAATAGGAGATATTTTCAGCTCGTTTGACATAATCAGTCAGTTGGGTCCAATGGCGTCCCTGTCTAGCGCTGTCAATGGAATGAATAAATCAAACGCCATTACAGCAATTTTTTGCGCACCGTAAATCTCTCCGGAGACGGCAACATCAAGCGTGGCTGGCTGACTGACTAACGAGAACATTGAAAAGCTTTTCTCGCACGTTTTTCGTTCTGAAAAAAAAATGGCTTCAAGCCGACCATCGCTGATCATCGTTGGGGGAGTGCTTTCCAAGGATATCCCCTTCCGTGCTAGGAACCGTAATTTGAGCTGGTCTATCTGAAGAAGGACTTGCTTAATGCGAATGTATGGAAAGGGGGTGTAGATTTACAGGTGTGTAAACTTGAACTTGACTGGATTTGTTTGCACACGTTTTTAGTTTTCGCTGCCCATGGAGACCAGTTATTCGTCGTCATCAACGTCCGTCGGCTGCAATCGATATTCACCCCAGCTGGGCTGCGCGGATTGATGCGGACCGGTGTTGTAGTCGGTTGTATGTGGAGAGGTTTCAACTAGAGCGTTTTATTTGTGATGGCCGATTAATGTGAATCCATGGCCTTCTAAGCGATGGTTCGCAATATTTTGATTGGAGAACACTCATTAAAAAAAAGGCACAAGTTAGATATACATTTCATTTTCAATGTAGTGTATAACAGAACTTCGTAGCATCATGTATCAAAATAATTGTTGTTTGAGACATCATTGCTGTGCCATCAGATGAAACGTACACATACATACACGATTGACAACTCTGATCATGAATATACACTAAGGTTTTTTTTTTTGCACGGGGGATACGTTCCAGTTTTAGTATGGAACCGTGCAAAAAAAAAGACTAACTAGAGTTAATAAATTCACATGCTTATACATTTTATATTGATTCGATATTATTTGTATGCGTTACCTTTCCATGGAATGGTCAAAATACAGTTTTTCTAAATTTTGAGTATTATCAAAAAAAAAATGTGAATTTTTTGAAAAACTGCCATATGATTACCTTTGGCCCAAAACTTAAAATGTGATTTGAATTAGGTCGATAAGTTGTTCTGTTCTATTCCCGTGTAAAACAAAAACAGTGCAAAAAAAAACCTTTGTGTACTTTTGAAAATCTTTTAAGAAACGTTCGTTTTTCAGAGCATTGAATTTTTTTGATGAGTTCTGTTCATGGAGGGATAGAGCATGAATCAATCTCCTTAAACAATATATTTTTAATTTTATAAAATAAAATTCAGCTTTCGATTCAGCTTTTTTCAATGTAGTCCCCTTCTAGCTTGATATTTCAGCGATTTTACAACTTCCTGATCCCGTCCGAAAAGTTATTTTCCGGAAGGTCTGCAAAATACTCCTCCGCGGCGTCGATGATTTCCTCGAGTGAGCTGAATTTTGTACTGATAAGCCATCTTTTGAGGTTTTTTTTTTGACGGGATGGACAATATGCAAACAGACTCCTGAAGAACTCAGGGTGTGGGGATGAGGGCGCCTACTCCTTGACCCACTAAAAACCCACCCATGCCTCGAGCCCCGGCCCTCCCCGGAACCACCTTTTGGTGGTACTTCAGGGAGGGGGCTAGTGTGCTTTACGCACCCACTTTGTCTAACTACATAGATCTTTAGTAGATAGTTTCGCCGACCTGACGCTGATTCGATCGAGATGCTCCTAGATCCAAGCAGGGTTCGGGACGTCTGGTGGTCAATCCAGATCGTCCGCGATCTTCCTATCCGACCACTTACGGTACCTGCCGAACCTTGCTTCGTATGGTCCCTCCTCCGATCGAGAAAGCCAAGGCCAGGACCGGGGTTGGAACGTCTGGGAGTGCGGCATTACCCCAGGATCGTCCCTGTTCCCCATGTCACGACCGCTTACGATCTCCTGCCGGATCCCGCGCCGTATGGCGCTTCCGGAGCTTAACGTTTCCAGGGTGCACCGCGGGGAGGCGAACTACTTCCACACCCCATCTTTTGAGGTTTGGGGACAGGTAATTGTCCGAGGGAGTCAAATCGGCTGAATACGATGCATGCGGAAGCAATTGGAGCCGTGCTAAGTCCTTGATGGTAGCCGTGCTTGTGATAAAACCAATCAATGAGTAAAACGTCAGCTTTTACAAAACAAAACTCAAAACACAAACTGCAATCTAATGTTTACTAATGCAAATCTTAGTGCAAACCAACAAAACTTTGAATGCAGACCGATGGACCGAATGTCTGTTATTTTTTATTTCGCAAATAGGTCATACAGATAAATGTTAGAGCATCCTGCTTTTTTTTCTTATAAAAGACCGTGCAATATCGTAGTTGCTACTTCTTTACTGATCAGAACTAGTGTAATTGCACAGAGAACCACATAGATGGAGCTTGGTAGTAGCTTTTACATTTTAAATGTACAAGTTCACTAATTCTATTTATAGATCAGTCCGACGCCGGCAACGTCCTAACGGTCTTTTGGGGAGGGGGAGGAAGGATGATTAGTTTGACAATCGTTGTTATTAGAAACCGTGAGCACCACTGCATCTCTACAATTGCCAAGGGAAGGATAGTTGTGTTAGTGAGGCAGGTTTTAGATCATGGATGCACTGTGGTAAGTGAAGCGATCAATGAAAGAGAGCGCAGTAGACTGCTTTTTCAATTTTAAATCTAGTGGTGATAGAAAAAGGCAAGTGACAAATGGCAAGGAAGGGGACGGGCCTGGGATTGAAATCTCGACCATCTGCTCAGTAAGCAGAACGGGTAACCACTGCGCTACCCAGCCGCGTCTGATAAATTTTAAAGCGTCCTGCTATATAGAAAATTTCGGCAGGTTTACAGGATATTCAAAAAAAAATTCTGAGGGAGATGTTACATTTAACTATGGCAGTTTTTGTAAGCTTTCTAGACGAAACTGATGTTATTTTGTTGATTCAATCTATATTTCTCGGAGCAAAAGTTCGAAGAATCCTTGATTTTTCCAGGAACCGTTATTAAGTTTTAAGTTACTAGCTGAACCCGGTGCGAGCCTTGCAACGCATGCGACTAAATGAATGTAAAATTAAAAGAATTGGTGCGTTTATGGTTTTTGTTCTGAATGAATCTGGTTAAAATATTTTTGTTTGTTTGTGTGTTATTTATGCAAAAAAAAGGTTTGTGTTATTAATTTAACCCTTGGACCGGTAGTATCTACCGGTTTTGCTTTCTGCGTAGAAGCATTTCAAAGACAAACGAAGCCGTATCCTATCAGTTTGTACGGAATTTTCTCTTGCAATTCTTGACTAAAAAGGGGTTCAAACTTCTATCAGAATATAATTCTTACCCGAGAAATACACATTTTGTTTTTTAATTGCATGGATAATACTCTTGTTTGGTTCAATTGTCTATTCTCATGTTTGGTTGACATTTGTGTCTAATTTTCATGAGAGCCCACCCCTTCCAGAGAGGGGAGGAATCTCAAACCTCCATAGAAACATTTCTTGGTTCCGAAAACCCCCACATCCAAAATTTGGTTCCACTTGTTTGATTCGTTCTCGAGTTATGTAGAAATTCGTGTTTCATTGGTGTGGGAGCACCCCTTCCAGATGCGTTCATAAGAACCTTTCTCGACTCCAAAAAATCCCTGCATAAAAATAGTCATACCTGTTGGGATAATTCTCATGTTTGCCTCAAATTCGTGGTTCATTTGTATGAGCGCCCCTTCTTTCAAAGATGAGGGGGTCGCAAACCACCGTAGAAACATTTCTTGTCTACAAAAACCTCCACATGTCATATTTGGTTCCGTTTGTTTGATTAGTTCTTGAGTAATGCAGAAAATAGTTTTTAATTGGATAGGAGCCCCCCTTTCTAAAGGCGGAAGGGGTGTCGAAGTATCATAAGATCCTTTCCTGGACCCAAAAACCCCTGCATACAAATTTGCATAGCGGTAGGGATAGTTCTCATGTTTGGTTTAAATTTGTGTTTCGTAAGTATGGGAGCCCCCCTTTCTAGAGTGATGAGAGGTCTCAAATTACCATAAACATATTTTGCCTTCAAAAACTCACCCATACCTATTTTGGTTCTATTTGCTTGATTAGTTCTCGAGTTATTCAGGAATTTGTTTTTCCTTTGCATGGGATCCCACCTAGATCCCATGCATCTACCCTTTCTAGAAGCGGGAAGGCTCTCGAATTATCATAAGATGCTTTCCCGGACCCAAAAATCGCTGAATACAAATTTACAAAGCAGTAGGTATAGTTCTCATGTTTGTTTGAAATTTGTGTTTCATTTGTATGAGAGCCCCCCTTTTAAGAGGGAGGAGGGGCTTTAAATCACCATAAAAACATTTCATGCCTTAAAAAACTAGTCCATTCCAAATTTGGTTCCATTTGCTTGATTAGTTTTCGAGTTATGCAGAAATTTGGGTTCCATTTGTTTGAGAGCACCCCCTCTCCTTTCCCCCTCATATGACGGAAGAGTCTCAAATCACCATAGAAACATTTCCCTCCTTCAAAAACTTCCACATGCGAAATTTGGTTCCATTTCTCTATTTTTTTCTCGAGTTATGCAAGGATTTGAGTTTCATTTGAATAGGTTCCCAAAAGGGGAAGGTTTCAGAAAGGGGAAGGGTCTCAAATCAACATAGAACAATTTTCTGTCTTCGAAAACCTCCATATGCCAAATTTGGTTCCATTTGCTTGATTACTTCTCAAGTCATGCAGAAAAGTGTATTTCATTTGTATCGGAAACCTCCCCCCCCCTTTAGGATGGTAAGGGGTCTCAAACCAACATAGAAACATTTTTTGTCTTAAAAAACCAACACATGCTAAATTTTGTTCCATTTGCTTGATTAGTTCTCGAGTCATGCAGAATAGTGTATTTCATTTGTATCGGAGACCCCCCCCCCCCCTTTAGGATGGTAAGGGGTCCAAACCAACATAGAAACATTTTTTGTCTTAAAAAAATCACCACATGCTAAATTTTGTTCCATTTGCTTGATTAGTTCCTGAGTTATGCAGAATATTGTGTTTTATTTGTATGGAAGCCCCCCCTTTTATGACGGGGAGGGTTTTCAAGCTACAAAAACCTTTTTTGCCTTCAAAAACACACATATGCTTAATTTGGTTTCTTTTGCTTGATAAGTCTCCACTCAGCGACAAGATAACTTTTTCAGATGCAGAATCTCGCCCAAAATGAGATGAAGTATGCGCTCAGTACTAATTTTTGTGCCGTCTACTAGCTCAAGCACCTTAACTTTCCGGTCAGCCAACACCATTTCATGAACTTTTTTGACGTTGTCCTCTGCATACGCATCGGAGGGCCTGCCGCTGCGGACTTGATCGGTAGTGGAGTTGCGGCCAACATGAAACTCCCGTAACCAATATTTAACGGTGTAATATGACGGAGCATTTGCCCCATAATACGAATTCAACTTTTCTTTAGTTTCCTTTGCCGCTTTGCCTCTCAAAAACTATCAGGTGTCAAAACCGAACTAAGGGTAGTATTGTACTGAAATTTGGCCTGTTTACCTAAATATGAAGGAGGTCAAGGAGGTTACTTTCCACCCCACCTAGTAGGTCCTGATCAATTTACAGTGACCGGAATAAATAAAATTTTAAAATAGACCCGTGTGTAGGAAAATCCCTTTTTATATGTCTTGTACATATCAGAACCGTTCTATATACACATGCTTAGCTTCTCTTGGACCCATTTGACAAGTTTCATATATAGATTCCTATGTACTCGTTAATTTCAATTTACCGCTTAAGAAATACTTAATAATTTTCTGTTAGAGATCATTCAACGGAAAAATATTTTTCCGTGTAGAATCCACTGGTATACCCCCCGTAAATCACTGCTTTGACGTTTCATTGTTTACTTTCGCCTCAGAGCTCTGCCGCAAGTCAAAAACGTAGACGTATTGAGTTCATCGAAAGTGATTTTATAGTGATTAACATGGGTGGCAACAACATTTCACTACAGGTCCTGATCGTGCTTGATTGCAATTGGAGCCATACCTGGCCCGTAGATACTGAGAGATATGGAGTGATCCGTGATTCAATTCTGAAGATTTTTCTCAAGCACCAGAAGCTTGAAATTGTTGCTGATCGGCCGGAACGTGGACGAAATCGTAAGACGGATCACCGAGAGGACCGCAAATCATCCGAGAGATTAAGAAAAATCCGTTCATCACCATCCGAGAAATGAAAGAGAGGCTGAGCCTACCGATTTTGCATCACGAAACCATTTGAAAACCATTTCGCCCGGAAGCGGCCGTTCATCTGCCGGAATAACGAGGAAAACGGCTGCAATTCGCCAGAACCTACCTAAGCCCCTGGAGTTCTGGAACGATGTTGTGTGGTTGGACGAATCCAAGTTTGATCTGTTCAACAAGAAACGGCGGCAAAGAGTTTGGCGCAAAAGTGATGAAGGACTGCAGGATAGGCATGCCCGGCCAACTATGAAACACAATGGAGGTTATATTACGGTCTGTTGCTTTTTGTGGTTTGGATCATGACAACAGATGGCTATATTGATATTTTGTGCGAAAATGTGGAGGAGTAATTGCTAAAAATGGGGTTGGAAGACAACAAAACCTGTTAGCAAGATTATGATCCCAAACATACGACCAAGAAAACGCGCGCCTTCTTCCAATCCTGTCACATCAAACCCTTAGAATGGCTGCCCCAGATCCCTGACTTGAACCGAATCGAGAATTTTTGGGCGATTCTCGATAATAAAGTAGAAAAGAACACACGCAACCAACAAACAAACGTATCGTGCGGTGTTGGAGAAGGCTTAGCACGAACCGGATCTATGCTTCCTCAGAAAGCTGGTGGAAAGCATGTCGAAACGGGTACAGGCAATCATTAGGGCAAAAGATAATATTGATTACTTATTAAAGGGTACATCGATCAAAATTTGGTCAGGGTTGCGGCTTATCATTTTTGACTCAGGCATATTCATTTGCCAATATCTCCTTTCAGAGGGTCGATTTGATAATATGATGTATGATGAACTTGTAGTGCATGAGTAGACCTACAACTTTGTCCAACAGTACATTGCTCTAACTCCTATATCTTCGACATGAGAGCGTATATTCACAGTGATCTTCACGATGATAATCGCGTGATCTTCACCGCAAATATCATCGCGAAGATCACTGCGAATATACGCTCTTAATCCTCAGATATAAGAGATACAGCTATGTATTGTTATACCAAGTTGTAGGTCTACTCAAGCACCATAAGTTCATCATACATTATATTTTGAAATTGAGCTTCTGAGAAGAGCTATCGGCAAATGAATATGGATAAGTCAAAAATGATAAGCCGCAACCCTGAATTTGGTCAACTCAAACTTGACGCAAAACGTCAATTTAAACTTGTAGCATCATGTTCCTATTTTGATTTTGAGATAACCACTTTTGTTATCAACATGTTGTCGAAGGAAGAGAAGCAACGCATCAAAATTTTGCACGTTAATGGCGAAAATCCAAGCTACTCTCACGCCAAGTTGGCGAAATTGTTGAATTTGGCTAAATAAACTGTAACTGTAACTGTAACCTTTTAAAAGTGTTCGGTGAACGTTTGCCGACAGCCAGGAAAGCGGGGAAATCGGAAGCCGAAGGCCACAGCCAAGGCAAAAAGCGTTGCCCGCTGTTTCGGGTGGAACCCCAACCTTTTCGTCTGAGATGTCGCAACGAAGCTGGATAGAGCTAAACAACGAGCTGGACTGTCGACTTACAAGAAAGTGGTGACTCCAAATCGCGACGATAAACAAAACACGTAGCTTTCACTTTTTTTAAACACTATTTTAAAAAAAAAAAAAAACTTTTTTGAGCGTAAAAAATCAAAACACGTAGGCCAAAGCACGATCGCGAAAGTTGTACATGACTATCCTGACGAAGTTCGATTCCGTGGTACACCCAAAAATTGAAATTGTAGCAAAAAATGCCAAATTGCAATTTTGCAGTTTTTGCAATCATATCTTGAGAAATCCGCATGATTCTGAAAAGGCAAATTTGCCCATCATGTTCCACAAAGCTTTTTATGGTATAAACAAAGCCATGCAAGTGTGTGCAAGTGGTTATCGCTGTGTGCCTAGTGCCTCGACAATCGCAGCAACCGTTGGGTTTTTGTTCAACCGTCAACAACTTCTCAATATGGGTGAGACAATGGCACAGAACGCCGGTACGCCGTTTGCCTCTGTTGCTATTCCGCTGTCAAGTGTTCTATTTTTATCTGCACTCGTCATCACACTCCTATCGCAATCTCATCAAGTCACCATGCGGTTTATGAAATAAACGAAGCCATGTAAGTGTGTGCGACCGAAATTTGCTTCATTGTTGTAACGTTGAGTGCCTCAAAAACCGAAGAAACTGTAGGACTTTTATTCCATTCACCTCAACTTGTTGTGGTGACTGGATGGTTACAATGAAGAGCCGTCATGGTGAAGGTCGCGGTTCGACTCTCGGTAGCGGATGGAAATCTTTTTTTTTTGTGCGCCATTGAATTTACTACTACTAATCAACTGTACAACATCACGCACACATTGAATTTTTCTAATCGAATTGATGTGTTGCTTTTTTGCCCACGACCAATGTTGCTTTCTTTCTCCAAGTTGCGATCCATTACGAGAAATGAAACCAAATCATGCGAAATTGCATTACAATCTTGCTTTTTTATTTTGGGTGTACAGGACGATAAAACTTACGTCAAGGCAGACTTTAAACAGCTTCCTGGACAGGAATTTTAAACGGGAAAAGTGGCAAATATTTTTTAGCACATTAAACTGTCAAAGTTCCCGAAGAAATATCTGGTGTGGCAGGCCATCTGTACATGAAACGTTGCTAGAGCAACGTTTACACTTCGACCGGATCCGTCAACCAGGAAATTTATCTTAGCGAGTGCCTACAAAAACGTCTACTGCCTTTCCTGAAGCGACACAATTGTTCCGTTCTATTTTGGCCGAATTTGTCATCTTGCCATTACGGAAAAAAGGCCATGGAGTGGTATGCTGCCAGCAACGTTCAAGTGGTGCCCGAGGACGAGTACGCTTCCACCACGCCAGAGCTCCGCCCAATCAAACAATATTGGGCCATTGTCAAGCGGAACCTTAAGAGGACTCAAAAAGCTGTCGGGAGCGAGAAACAGTTCAAGTCAAACTACTCAAATAATAGAAATATTACTTCTAAGCCAAACCAAACTTCCATGTGTATCTTGTGACAGGAAATATCAAAACACCTAGCCCCTTCGCCAATCTATGACTTTTGTAAACATTAACAAATACATTACGGAATGATCTTTTTTTTTCGACGGTCACTGTATACAAAAAAAAAACTTGTACCAGAATATCATGAAGTAACCCGAAGGGGGGTCTACAACCCTGACCCATTACAAGTTTACCCCCATTTCCACCGAACTCGCGTGATTCGATACAATTTAACGAGCCTGGTTAAGGTCAGGGTTAGCACCTCAACCGAACGGCGGCCGTTGTTAGCAGATAGGTAAAAGGTGCACATTTTCTCCTCCTAATTCATCATACCTATGGTCAATTACTCAAAGTTGCCCCAATCAGCTAGGCTGGCTCGCCCGTTTTACTTTTTAACTTCTTTCTAGCCATGCTCCGTTGTCACCGCGGCCGCTTCCTCCAACGGCCAACCAGTTGTGGAACTGATTTGGTCATTCGAGTTTCTCCCTTTCTGTACGCCGAGTTAGAGTGTGGTATATGTTCCAGTATTTATTTCCACTGACAGGCTCGCGTGGTCTTCTTATCGATTTTCGCTTGCACCAAAGCGGGACCAAGTGTCGACAGTGGTGCAGCTGATGCCTTCGGTTGTTTTTCGTGATATGACACTATTTAGCACCCATAAGCACCCGAGTCGACCGGCTTGACAGCAACATACACCTTCTTTATCAATGCCAACACACCCAACTACCAGAAAACCCTTAACCGAGGCCACAAGTAATGGACCTTTCATCCCCTGGAGCTGTCCTCTGTCGAAGCACTGCACTGCAAGTGGCAGGTCCGTATTTTCGCCTCATTGATAAGATTTTGCCGTTGCAATTTATGTGTTTTTCGTGTATTCTTTGCCGTTGCCATTTCTTTTTATTTCCACAAAGATTTTCGCGCCCCAGGCCTTTTTCCAGTCAGGTACCACACGATGGATGTCCGGAACAGGTTTTGCCTTCCTCTCA
This sequence comes from Aedes japonicus, assembly GCA_034211315.2. Taxonomy (NCBI): domain Eukaryota; kingdom Metazoa; phylum Arthropoda; class Insecta; order Diptera; family Culicidae; genus Aedes; species Aedes japonicus. Next base: position 29,921 of record JASCZW010007301.1, read on the forward strand.
CTGCTTCGGAATCCTCCTGCCTATCAATGTGGCCCATTCAGCGGTAGAGCAGGAGCAAGGGACTTATTGGTGACGGCGGCGGCAAACCAGCACATTCGGAAAGAAACGGGCAAAGAAGAAGATTTTTTCACCTGAACAGGTTTAGGGTCTTGCGTTCTGTTTTGCTGCTGACTGCATTATCGCGAAAAAAGAGCTATAAAGAGACAACGGATAGGTTCAATTCCGTTGGTTGCTTTGTTGGCGGCGGCGGTGGCGGTGGCGGTTTTGTGCGGTGCACGCCACGGGGGAAACCTGTTTCAGGGTCTCGGTGTTCGCGATGATGCAGAGTTCCGATTATTGAGGTCTCTTGTGCATGCACTCGGCGGAGAAGGTGTACTGGTTTATTTTTAGGACCCGAGCGCTTTTGGGGTTCCATTGTTAGGGTTTTACAGGAAGTGGATGAGTTGTGATATGGGGTTTAATTTTCGCAAACTGTGCGCTGGTTTCCCGTGCTCGACAGTGACGATTCGATTTTATTACCGTACGTTTTTTTCTGTGTTCTTTTTTCGTGTTCTTCCTCACTGTTTGTGTTTTGGCGTGAATGAATATTGAATTATGAAGCAACATATGCGGTATGAGACAGCACAGAGGAAGTTGTTTGCTGTTAGGGTCCGAGTAGTTAGGGTTATTTAGTTGGACAGCAGGTGTGTACCCGATGTAATGCAGCCATACTTTTGCCTTATAATCTTGATTTTTGTCGACTTGTCTTTATCCCATCATTCAACAAAAACTAAATCCCTTTCCTTCTTGGAAGTTTTTTTTTTTAGTTTCAGTTCTAAAGCACTAAAAGGAGTTATTTTATTTTTCTCAATATGTTTAAATAGTATTGAGAGTAAGTTTGTTTGTAAGTGAACATTTTGATCGGAGGAGCGACGCAGATAATCTAATAAAAATCTTGAGCCATTTTTTATTCCATTCTTGGTGGATATGAGTTCATGATGAAACGGTAAGGTGTTGAATTGCAGCATTAATTCTCTTACAAATTCATAATCTTATTAGTACTATTTTTGCTAAGGAACCCATTGACATTCTTGAAAAATCAGTCTACAAAATAATTTCATTGTGAAAAATTTGCATACGACAAACCAAACTTACTCTCATGACTCGATCAAAGATCATATTGCAGATGTCACTAAAGCAAACAAAAACATTGACAAAGGATTTATACAGAATCTCAAATCAAAAGTATGTAGTTCATTTGTTTATTTGAAGTTTAGAACCAAATGATGCTGGTTTAAAGAGAAAAATAAACATTACATTGAAAAACGATTACGCAATATCTATGTCAAGTCTTGATACAAAATTCAAACTATACACTTATCTTAACTAGGTGTGCTAATTGCTCCAAAAACGATGGAACATCTCCGACGAACTGCATTTCGCGCCAGGTGGAAGTCAAAAACTGACGCCACTCTATTGAAGATTCACTTAAGCCTCAGGACAATGATGTTGATTTGTTGCTGGATTTTTTTCGCAGTCGGTTCGTCTTTGAAGTGTATCTAAGAAAAAATTCTAGATTTTAAGATGACAAAAACGACAAACTAGCACATGGTTGGCATTGGCGGAACAAGACAATTAGTCTGGAGGGGGCCTGGAGGGGGCCTGTCCGAAATATTTATTTTTCGTTTATAGGAATATTGAAAACAGCGACGAATGTAGTGTTATTGTTGGAGACAGGTTATTTTAATTGATAAATCAAAACAGGTTTAGTCGAATAATTAGGTCTATTCTGCGCCACGGTGAGTCGAGATGGCTTAAGAGAATGTAGTCTGTACACTGTAGTCACCTTACTCAATTCTCTTGAGAATTCTCAACTCATCCGAGGTGGAGAATAGACCTGAATCTATATAGAGTCAAGTTTGAATTAAAAATCTTAAAACTTTAAATGAACATCTTTAAAGTCATATCAGAATTTAGATTGGTTTGGATAACGCGTTTTAAAACTACAAAATTGTGTCAGTTGATACTGATTCCTTCACAAGTCCATTCCCAATGCTTAAATTAGCCAGATTTGAAAATCAGTTCTGCGTCATGGTACTTCTCAGTCATGTTTTTATGCGTCTCATGGCTGAGAAGCTCCACTTGCATCCAGCTGAGCTTATGGGAATAGAAGTTAACACCTGGAGCAACCTACATAGATAGATTGGGTGTAATATCAGTTTTAATTCCGCTCGCAAGGTTTCCAAAGTTATATTTAACTTTTTATGTATGTATGTATGATATGTACTACCACCCATTGTAGCACGGAAACTAAGTCCGACAGCAATGGGCTCTCCTCGCTGAAAGACTTGATCGAGCTTTAATAACCACTGATTATCATAATCATGCCATTGTATGAAGAGCCAAAAAGGGGTTGGGTGGATCGATAGGCAACATCACTTATACGTATCCCCAGGGATATAAAAAATCTCCTTCCAACAACAAGATTGAGCAATGGGTCATAAGAGCGAGCTATCTAACATGAGGACGTCCCAATGGGTGGGGAGAAGAGCCCGCCCTCTATTCAAAAACTGTTAGCAATGGTGAATTGGAAATCCCACTCTCCCCATCCAGAGTGCTTCCATCGGGTGCCCTGATGGTCCCTTCCATTTCCATGAAATATTTATATAATAGTGTATATATTTATGTAAATGAAAAATACTGCAATCACTTTTATCTATTATTTATGCAAGACAAGTTGTAAAGTGTTTAGGTGTAGAGGTCTGTGCGCATGAGCACGTTTTCGTTCATTTTCAGTGATAGCAGCAATTTCCCAAAATCTTGATTAGAGACATCCTGAAAAAGTTTGTTAAATTTTACAAAATTAACAATCATGCATTTGCTGCTTTATGTTGATTTTCTAATAGCAATCCGCTTTAAGTTTTGCTGTTCTAATAATTATTGCTCCTGTGTTGCGAAAACAGGGAAGATTTAATTGACAGGGAGTCAAAGATAAATGGACATAAAAAAAAGGAATGTTCAAATCATCTATGAAGTAAAATCAATAAAACAATATCATCAAATACAATGATATTGTGAGTTATGATATAGTAATGACCAAAATTGAACTGTAAAATCAGACACAATGGCAAACAGCGCTGCACGAATCTGATCAGCTCAGATTTGGAAAAAGGTCCCTTTGCAAACAGAAAATTAAAAATACATTAGGTAATAAGTGCAAAAGCCTACAACAGATTCTGTGCAGTGGTAAGCGTGGCTGCTCCTTGGCACCCCAGTGGGTCTGGGTTCAATCCCAGTCGACGTCGGTGTTTTTTTCAGAGGCGAAACAATCTGGTAACGACTTTCTTTGGAAGGGAAGTAAAGCCGTTGGTCCCGGTTCATAGTCATGAGTCGTTAGGTAGGGTCCAGGTGGTGGAGTCGTCTCCCTGCCGTTGGGGATTGTCACCATGTGAGGAAACAAGCTGGCGGAGAATAAATAAATATTGAAATAAAAAGATTTTGTTGCAGTTTCTTTTATTTAGAACTATTTAGTGCCTTACTAAATAGTTCTAAATCATAATTGTAATTGGACATATAAGACATTACAATTAAAAGTGTATATAATCTATTCGGTGAAATTATAATTTTATTTTATATTAAAATAAAATCACGAAAACACAAGTAATGATAAAAATGATAATGATGATGATAAATAAAAATGAATGGTTATGAATAAACAATGTTCTATAAGATAATACATATAGTGAAGGGATATTGTAATATGAGCTGAAATTACAAGTCAAGTCGAGTTATTAGTACGAGAAACTGAAGAAGTCTGCACATTGTAGACGAAATACGCGTATCTGTCAAGATATGCAAAGCAAAGGTAGTTGGAATTAAATGGAAAATACTAATTTTTCTTCTAATTTCTAATAGAAGAATGTTTGCAGATGGGTCGCGCATTGATTAATCCACTGGTTTTGGTGTCTACTATGAATACTCATCTGTTTTCCGGAAATTTCAGGAACCTTGTTCCGTATATGATGCTGAACTGGCAGCAATCAATTTTTCATTGGGGATAGTTTCCGACATGCCCATAGACCATTATTTCGGCTTCTCAGATAGTCTCAGTTCTATTGAGGCTATGCAGTCGATGAAAACAGCGAGGCACTCATCTTACTTTCTTTCAAAAATAAGGGAAGAGATGTGTGTGTTAGTCGAAAGATCATGTAGGATTACTTTTGTATGGGTTTTGTATGTGAGTGACATTGCTTCGTGTGAGCTTCGAAACTATTAATCAATCTGAGGAACCTATACTTTACTAAATTGTTCGTATAAGAGAAAATAATATCGTGAATTCTGAAAGGCGCCTTTAAACAAAACTAATTATTCAGGTTCAATAACATGAATAATCATAAATAAAATACATATTAAAATACGTACATAGGAAAGTGTTTCAAATCTTATGTTTCAACTTAACAGGCTATACATTTTACTGTCGCTATTATTTTAGTAATGAGTCTTTGGGTTTTAATATTAATAGAATTGAATTATTAGAATTCAGAATTTTTTAAGTCTAAGTGTGTGCGTTTGCTTCGAAATAATGCTTAACAAAAGCCCTACGCTCAATTTCAAACTACATCTATTTGATTTCATTACCTGCCGAGCTCTTTCGGACCTATCGATACTTTCTCTTCACATCTTTGGCTATAGCAATAATTGCTATTCACTGCTGGAAACTCATGGTGTTGGGAAGATATTTCCAATTTCAAAACATTTTAACAGCCTCGTTCAAACTATTTCTGTTTACGCGTTTTACTCGTTCAAACTATATCTGAAGGGAGCAAAGTACAAAAACAACTTGAACTGGAAAAAAAACCCTACAATTCCGTAGAGATTATGAATAGTGTTTGATTTCAAATTAGAAATATATTAGCGAAAAATCCTGGGGGGGGGCTACAGAATTCTGGAGGGGGCCTGGACCCCTAGGCACCCCCAGTAGTTACGCCAATGATGGTTGGAACATAAACATAAATTATGAAAGAGCCACTTGTTATCTGAAAAGATAGAAGGTAATTTAAAAACACACTCATACAGACACAAAAACATCTAACGTTTGCAATAAAAAAATGGATCGGATGGTAATAAAAAAAAGCTAAGACAGATAATTTCTTGTGATAAATTTCCCATGGAAGGTAATTCTGTAAGCTTAGTTGCAAAAATATTCAACGCCCTTGCGATCCGGCCAGAACACCGCGACTTCGTTCTTATGGTCTTATATACGTACAATAAATTTCCCCGTTCACGTCCAGTCCGTAACGAAAGAAGAGCGGCTTTGACATACCCTTCTCGCTGATTGTCAGCCACAACAGCACCTTCTTGAGGAACTACACCCAAAATAAAAAAGCAAGATTGTAATGCAATTTCGCATGATTTGGAATCATTTCTCGTAATGGATCGCAACTTGGAGAAAAAATGCAACATTGGTCGTGGGCAAAAAAGCAACACATCAATTCGATTAGAAAAATTCAATGTGTGCGTGAGGTTGTACAGTGGGTTAGTAGTAGTAAATTCAATGGTTCACAAAAAAATAGATTACGAGCCGCTACTGAGAGTCGAACCGCGACCGTCAGCATGACGGCTCTTCATTGTAACCATCCAGTTACCACAACAAGTTGAGGTGAACGGAATAAAAGCCCTACAGCTTCGGTTGTCGAGGCACTCAACGTTACAACAATGAAGCAAATGTCGGTCGCACACACTTTCATGGCTTCGTTTATTTCATAAAACGCATGGTGACTTGATGAGAGGGCGATAGGAGGGTGATGACGAGTGAAAATAAAAATAGAACACTTGACAGCGGAATAGCAACAGTGGCATATGGCGTAGCGGCGTTCTGTACCATTGTCTCACCCATATTGAGAAATTGTTGACGGTTGAACAAAAACCCATCGGTTGCTGCGACTGTCGAGGCACTAGGCACACAGAGATAACCGCTTGCACACACTTGCATGGCTTTGTTTATACCATAAAAAGCTTTGTGGATCATGATGGGCAAAATTGCCTTTTCTGAATCATGCGGATTTCTCAAGATATGATTGCAAAAACTGTAGTTGCATTATTTGCTACGATTTCAACTTTTGGGTGTAGGTGTGTGAAATGAACTTCACCTCGGAGCTCACTTCCTTCGTGGGGGAAGTAAAATACGAAGTGCTCTAACAAGCGTTGCTATCCAGGATGAGGTAGGTCTCGTCGTCCATCACCACCGCCACGTCGCGATTTGTCGGGAAAATCGAGTTGACCATCTTATTCAGCCGCTGCCGCTGCGTCATTGCCTGCAGCTCCGAAACCAGTGGACGCGACTTCTGCTTCCTGACATGTATGTTTATTAGGCTGATGCAAAATTCGAAATATTTGCTCCCCTAAGCTTAATCGACGCCAATTTGGGTCCTGATAGTCCCCAAAAAATTTTAACACATTTGGTTTTAATTTGGCTTTGCACACGCTGTTCAAAGTTTGTATGGGAATTAGTATGAAGAATCTCAAACTTACATTTCCAGATCCCCAACATCTTGATATTATGTCCTTAAACCAATTCTTATATACATTCATATAGTGTAAGTTGTCAACTTTCAAAATGCCGAAGATACCTGACATGTAAATTTTATACAAAAATAGTTATTCATCAAATATAATAATAAGACGTAAAAATATGTAATGTATATAAAATATATAAATATAATATATATAAAATATATATAATAATATAAATAAAACAAAACACATAAAATATATGAATATAAAACATAAAAAACATATAAATAATAAGAAAACAAAAATAAGAATAAAACATCATACCTAAAGTGTGTATTTTATGTTTTATTGAATAACTATTTTTGTATAAAATTTACATGTCAGCTATCTTCGGCATTTTGATAGTTGACAACTTACACTATATGAATGTATATAAGATTTGGTTTAAGGACATAATATCAAGATGTTAGGAATCTGGAAATGTAAGTTTGAGATTCTTCATACTAATTCCCATACAAACTTTGAACAGCGTGTGCAAAGCCAAATTAAAACCAAATGTGTTAAAATTTTTTGGGGACTATCAGGACCCAAATTGGCGTCGATTAAGCCTAGGGGAGCAAATATTTCAAATTTTGCATCAGCCTAATGTTCATGTTCGTCAGGTACTTTTTCACTGTTTGGCCTGTTGAACCGACCTCCCGGCCAAGTGCACGCAGGGATGTAGCCACTTCTCCCTCGGTCTTCCTCTTCAGCATCCTTTGGAGCTTCTTGTCGCTCAGGGTCATCGGCCTTTCGGAATCGGGCTTTCTTTCGATGCTCTCATTGTTGTCTAATAGTACCAAGATGTTGTGGATAATTTGAGCGCGTACACATCTTAACAGAGTTGCTCCACTGCATGGGTAGTTTTGTCATTGCGAGTAAAGGTAAACCCATGAAAAATCGGCAATTTTTGTCCTCTTTTTTGAATGCAAACGTTAGTATTGAAAACGTAGACCTACGCGATGGTCTTTTAAGCTGCTTTGGAATTTCACCACCGTTATTAATTGGGAGCTACCGATACCAGGTACCATTTTTTCATAAGTATGGTTGTGCATACTCAATGCCGAGGGAGTCAAGAAATTTTCCTCAATTGCTAGACCAGACCGGAAATAGAAAACTATGTAATAGTTCATAAGAACACCTATACTATATAGTGATAGCGCATAGTTATGACTTGCAAGCCATAGTTTTACGGTCTGATATAGAGCCGAGCCCGTTGTCGTTTGTACACTCTAGCAATAGTTTCTATGCTCCAGTAGTAGGCTATGAACTATTCCATCACGGAATAGTTCATAGTTCGTTGGTCTATGTTTTTTGACAGTTCGTTTGAATTTTTTGCTGCTTTGTGTTTTCGCGGTATTTTTAAAGCAAAAATTTACCAGGAAATGAAATTCTACTTGATTGAGCTGTGGGAGAAACATCTGGTGATGTGGGAACCAACTTATCTCGATCACCTGTTGAAGTGTATACTTCCAAGTGAGTATACTATTTTGCTTTGCAATTCCTCATCCGAAGAAAGCCAAGACCAGGGGATTTTGATACCTAGCTAAGTACTAAGTATTTTTAAGATGATAATGATGAGAGGCAGATTACGATTCTACCAGTTTCGTCGTTCAACCTCTGATTTCAATCTCTGACGTACAATCACCCGTTTTGAAACCTGAAAAACCGAGTGGATCGAGATCAAAGCCAGCAGTGCGCAATTTGAAGCGTAAAAAGTCACCATATGCTGAGATGGCGCTGCTCTCGATCAGCGCCGAAATGGTGTCCGAACCCACGGAACTCAAAACAACAAAAATCGGGCCACTATTCTGGGTAAATTAACTAGGTAAATTGCTGGAGACGTTATGGGATGAAGTCTGCCTGGTATCGCAAATATTCGATGGACTTGAGGAACTTGAATAACAAGTCGGAGCAGACCTATGAAGAGAAAATAATTTTCAGATTCTCTCAAGTCCTCGCGTCAGATGAGTCATACAACTTTCCCACCACCGGAGCCGAAACAGGTATATCAGGAGGCGAAGATCCTGCATCAGATTCCCCAACATTAATCGGTAAATACCCCACCATCACTGATCCTTCCTTTTGCTCCAATGTTAACATACGTAAATTTGTATTCAGCATCCACCATAGCCATTAGAATGATGCTGAACTTTTTTTTTATTTTTCGAATAATCACTGACGCTCTTTGCAATGGCTTTTATAGTAAAGTGCTCTCCGTCTAACGCTTCTACACGATTGGAAAATTGATTTTTCTTCAAAATCACGTGAAATTGACAGCCACACCTTTTTTAAATACTATTCTACTTCCCTAAACTACTCAAAAGAACTTCCCCGAAGTCCGCTACAGAATTCCACTGAAGTTCTCTGAAGAACTTCCCCGAAGATCTCTACAGAACTTCATCAAAGTTTTCTGAAGATCAGCTCCAAAGTTCTCTGAAGAACATCTCCGAATTTCTCTGAAGAATATCTTCAAAGTTCTCTGAAGAACTTTCCTGAACTTCCATAGAAAACTACCATGAATTTATTTGAAGAAGTTCTCTGAAGTTCCTTTGAGAACTTCCCTGAACTTCTATATAGAATTTTCCGGAATTTATGTTGAAAACTTCCCTGAAGTTCCTCTGAAGAACTTTCCTATAGTTCCTCTGAAGAACTTCCCTAAAATTCCTTGGAAGATCTTCACTGAAATTACTTTTCTGAAATTCTCGGAAGAAATTTCCCAAACTTCTCTGAAGAACTATCTGATCTGCTCTCTGAAGAACTTCCCTGAAATCTGCTGAAGAAATTTCCCGAACTTCACTGAAGATTTGAAGATTGCTGAACTAGCAATCCGGATCTTCATAACCCAACCCTTCAGCTGATTAGCAGAATAGTAGGTCCCTAGCCTTCAAGACGAGCAATCCACGATTTTGTCCAGACTTTGCGAGTTTTTCGTTTTATCCGCCTTTTCAGTATGATGTACGCAGCAACGGCAGCAATTTTTCAATCTCTGTTCATTGGTGCCGAATGTGTTTATGGCACGGACAAGTACGTAAGGCCTGTTGAGGTGGCGGACATGTCCATGCTACAACCTACCCCGCAGTGGGATATTAGGCAACGGATGACGTCCCTAGGTCGGGTACCATTTGACACATGCCCTTTCGCTCAACCTTTGAAACATCTGTTTGATTTCCTACCTGTCGTACACTGACGGAACTTTCAATACTTTCTCTTCATATCCATCATTCTAGCAAAAACATTAATGTGCACTCTTGTTGCCTCATCACCATCTCGAACATGTCCTTCTTCATCATACTCGTTACTCCACGCACGGAGAATACATATATAACATAACAATTAAAGTATATAAATCTGGTATTTATCATGAACTGTTTGGTTCATGATTTAAAGACTGTATTCGATGAAATTTGGACACACGCAACTTTTTAGCGTGTGGGTACAAATGATTGAAATTTTAACCTAATTTATTTCATTGTGTTGTGTCAATTGTGTAATGAGTTTCGTGAAAATCGGTCGAGTGATTTCAGTGATGGCTTCGAATGAAGAAATATTGCGCCAACAAATGTTAGGCACTCATTTCGAAAACCCAAACGCTTCTCATCGATGGATCGGAAAACAGCTCTGAATCGCACATTTAACCGTATCTCATGTAATCAAACCGTTCAAGGACCGTAAGACAACTAAGCGGAAAAATGGTAGTGGCAAAAACGTGGCACATCAAATCCGGAGAAGGCCAGGCCACTATGCCAGGCCCGTCTTAGACTGGTACAAAGATAATAATGTAGTTTTTGTACCAAAAGACGTACCTACATACCAAGAGACGTCAACCATCGAAACACTCCGGAACTTCACCCAATTGAAAAATGTTGGGCAATCATGAAGGCAAAGCTCGTTGGGAGAAGAGGTTCAATAAACCAATGATGTCAAAACGTAACCATTTAGTAGTACTTTATTTCCAGAAAGTTTGAAAAGAATCGGGCTCAAGGAAAATTTTTGCTGACCTATTTTGTGTGTCCAAATTTCATCCAATACAGCTTTAATACCTTAAAAAGAATGCGTTATTCATCAACGAGTGTTAGTGTTAGGAATACTTTTTTCTAATAATAAATGGCTAATAAATACCATGGTCATAGTAATTATTAACGAATAAAGGGTGTATTCGAAAAAAATGGCACACATATATTTACTCACCAGAATTAAACCGATTATCGGGCTTTCAATGTTTTATTCAATTTCATCTCAAATACCTGCACCCATCAAATTTTGTACTACCGATTTTTCCAGTGTTTTGTATTGATTTTACCCAAATTTTCTTCAACTCCAGTTCTGTTTTAATCGTTTTGGGATATTAGCGAAGTTCGGTCTTCATAATTGCTCAGAATTTTTCAATTGGACGAAGTTCCAGTGTAATTGGTGGGTTCATATCTTTTGGCACAAAATTGACTTCGTTGGCTCGGAACCACTCCAAGACGTTTTGAGCGTAGTGGCGGAATGCTAGATCAGGCCGAAACAGACTTGATCATTTGTGCTTCTTTATGAATGGCAAAAGATGCTTCTTAAGGCACTCTTCCGTATGCATCGCACCGTTGATTGTTCCGGAAGAGATGAAGGGAGCGCCTATATCACGCAAATCGCTTGCCAGATCAGGAACTTCTTTGCAAATTTCTATAAACTCTTCATTAGAACATCCGCCACAAAAAATTTTTGCCCAGGAAGTTGATGGAAGTCGGTCTTGACGTGAGTTTTTTCATCTATCACGATGCAACACGATTTGCTGAGTAACTTCGTGTAAAGTTACCGGGCGGGGGGTTTCGCAGTGATGTTTTACTTTTCATTGCGGTTTGAGGTTTTTTGCACCGTGTCAATATGTAACCCAGCACGCTTCATGGTTTTTTGCACAAAACCGACCAAAATATGAATTAAATTTGCTCATATTTTCAGGGTTTTTGCTCAGACGGTTCAAAAGTAGAAGAAAATTTTCGGTGTGCCATTCTTATCGAATACACACTTTACTTTTAAACCATTTTGGACACAGCTTTGACAAATGTTGCCAACAAATTACATTTTCCAGTAAATCGATGAAAATAATTTTGGAAAGTTTTCATCCATGATGCTGCGGTTGTTTATATTCTAATCTGACTCTCTAGGGTTGAGCAACATTGATTGAGGAGTTTTTTTTTTAACACTACATTGTACCTACTAGGTTAGTCGAAAAGTGTTGAAAGTGACATCTATGGAGTAGTAGTGTAACCAAAATTTCTACTCTGGCTTAATGTTTAATTTTTTATAAGAACTTACTCAAAATATCATTCCGATCGGTCAATCTATTCTTTGTTTGAAGTTGATGTGTTTGTTGTAGTTTTCGAATATCGTTCAGAGATTAAATTCTTTTTTTGGGAGGTTTATCGGCTACTGAGATCCATGCAAAGATGATGAAAGTATTAATGGAGTCTTCTCCTTCATTTCCAACCGTTCGCCGATGTTTGGAGTTGAAGCTTGGCAGTATAAAGGCGATACGGTCAAAATTTGGTCAATATCAACTTGACGTATTTCTTTCAATTTTGCATTTAAAAAACCTGAACACCCCTCATTTTGAAGGTGTGTGTGTGTAGAATGTTGCTCCTATTTTGATTTTGGAATTCACTCTTCAGTTGTCAAAATGCCGTCTAAGCAAGAAGAGCAGCGTATCAAAATTTTGCTCGCGCATCGCGAAAATCCGAGCTACTCGCACGCAAAGTTGGCAAAATCGCTAAAAGTTGCCAAATCAACCGTTACAAATGTAATTAAAGTGTTTGAGGAACGTTTGTCGACAGCCAGGAAGTCTGGATCGGGGGCAAATCGAAAACCGGAAGCCGCAGAGACGACAAAGAGAGTTGCCGGTAGTTTCAAGCGAAACCCTAACCTATCTCTCCGAAAGCCAAAAAACGAGCCGGACTATCGACTTACAAGAAGGTAGTGACTCCAAATCGCGATAATAAACAAAATACGACGGCCAAAGCGCGATCCCGGAGGCTGTACACGAGGATGCTGACGAAGTTTGACTGCGTGGTAATGGACGACGAAACCTACGTCACAGCCGACTACAAGCAGCTTCCGGGACAGGAGTTTTATACGGCAAAAGGAAGGGGAAAGGTAGCAGATATTTTCAAGCACACGAAACTGTCAAAGTTCGCAAAGAAATATCTGGTTTGGCAAGCCATCTGTACCTGTGGCTTGAAAAGCAGCATTTTCATAGCTTCCGGGACTGTCAACCAAGAAATTTACGTGCAAGAGTGTTTGAATAAACGTCTGCTGCCTTTCCTGAAGAAACACGGTTGTTCCGTACTGTTTTGGCCGGATTTGGCATCTTGCCATTACGGTAAAAAGGCCATGGAGTGATGCGCCGCCAACAACGTGCAGGTGGTTCCCAAGGACAAGAACCCTCCCAACACGCCAGAGCTCCGCCCAATTGAGAAATACTGGGCTATTGTCAAGCGGAACCTAAAGAAGACCAAAAAAACTGCTAAGGACGAGCAGCAGTTCTAGGCAAACTGGCTTTCTGCGGCGAAGAAGGTGGACAAGGTGGCTGTACAAAATCTGATGGCAGGGGTCAAGCGTAAGGCCCTGCAATTCGGATTTGGAAAAGTGGAAGCCTAACTGAATATTTTTTCTGACTTTTATACTAATTGAACTTTAAAAAGAAATTTAATTTGATTTTTTAAATAAACGATTTCACCGATTTACACGCGTTTTCCCTTGACCAAATTTTGACCGTATCACCCTTTAAGTGTTTAAAACGGCCCACGTTCAGGATGTTCTAAAAGTGCATCAACACCAAAAATCATAGCGAAAATACAGGATATGGTTTTGGAAGATCATCGAACGACTGTGGATTTTGGCTAAAGTTTTGGGTTTGTGCACAATAGACGCCGCAACAAAAACACATTTGAATACGACTTTCTGAGCAACATTTGGAGCACTTTCGAAAGAATAAAAGGGAAAATCCGTCGATTTATCACTATGGATGGGACTTGAGTCCATGATCCTGAAGGAAAACAAGAGGCCAAGGAGTGTTGTGAACCAGGCGTTTCGGCGCCGAAGCGAGTTCGTATCCAGAAATCGGTCAAGAGGGTGTTCGCGTCAGTTCTGGGATGCAAAAGAAATTTAATTTATGAATTATCTCCAAACTGGTACGACAATCAGCTCTGGACCAGTTGGATGAAAAAAATTGTGAAAAATGACCCGGTTGGTAGAAGAAAAAAAAAACTTTTCACAGCTCAAAAATCCATCGCAAAAATCAAAATTGTAGACTTCCAAACATTCTCCCGAATTTTGTTCGATTGGAATATGTTTGGGAGTGGCCCAGATTACCGAACCAGTCATAATAGAGAAGAAGATGATAATCTACATGGTCCCATAATAAAATTTAAGCTGCCTCTAATGAAAACATAGTCTTCGAACAGCCCACCAAAAATCATATCAACTGCTTCACCGCACATTTTAGCGTCTCTCAAGATAACCTCCATTTCTCACCGCATCCCGAATAATACGTTTCCACGCACAATATATTACATGTGATAGCTTCCTTCCTGTCTTTAAATAATAAATAAAGGAACTATAAATTTTCCTTCATCAGCAGCACCACATCCGAGAAGAACGTAATTTGATTTCAGCGTTGATCCTGAAAAGCAATTTCCATTTTTCCCAGGAAACCCCTCGGGTTCATGGTTAGTCAGTGAAATGAAACACGCCGTATGTTTACACACATAAGCGAAAGAGGTGAAAAAAAAGAAACCCCTTTTACTCATGGCCATCCGATGAAAAGCGAAGAGAAAGATCATCGGGGCATTACAACATCAGACTGGCCTAGGGAGGGGGGATAATAAAACATGTACTGGAACATAAAAACATACAGGCATTTCAGAAAACTCACTTTTATAATCCGCCTCTCTGATCCGAGGATGACTGACGGCGGCCGACGCGTTCGTGGGAATTTGTTTGCATAATTTTTTTTTTCGTCTGTTCTAAGCACGTTGGCCATCTCCGTTCTTCACACCATCACTCACTGATCGTAGTTTTATTTACTTTTTTTTCATTTCTCTATAATTGTTAACTTCTAGATATCGTAAAGTACCTTTCATTCGCTGGCATCTCTCATTGCCTTTTTCAAGTGCCGTGGCTTAATGATGATTTCTTTTAATTAGAAGCACCACCTTCCCACACCTCTTACAAAACTTGGAAATTAGAGACCTCGTGGAGGTTCTTCCCCTAATGAAGGGTATTTAATTTAAGGAAAAACAACATCTTTTCTCCTCTCGTCAAAGATCTCCGCAAGAAGATTTGTGTCAAAATTTGAAACAAATGAAAACTGCGGAAACCAGAAATTTGGTGAAAAGAGAGAGAGGAGAGGTGCACTTCCCAATGAAGGCACTCTAGATTCTTCAGAACAGATAAGCGAAGGCGCGAAGAAATGCCATAGAATTAAAAATTCATTTGTTTGCCTGCTCGACTAAGGGAAGCGGTGAGAATCCAAGAAATCCCCCCGTCTAATTGTGTCCAACTTTGTTCAATTGTTCCGGTACTTTCCGTTTCCCGATGATACAGTTTAGAATTCAATTAAGTGCTGTAAATTCCTCGGCTTATTTGTTGCCTGGGGTTTATGTTCCCTTCAACTCCAGCATATGTGGTTTTACATTAGCGTCGAAAAGACGTTCCGGTTCGGTCCACACGCCTTGGGGCACAGTCTATTGGGCACACAATGGTGTGAAAACGATGTATCTCGAGTTGGTCAGTGGATGGGCCTACCGGCGATTGTTTTATGGCGAAAATAATAATACTTCGAAATTAGCGAGGCGGAAGGGCTACCATTTTCGCATTTTCGAGGAAGGAGTGGAATTTTCTTATCATTTTTGATCCAGAATGGTGCCGCCACGGTCAAGGTTGCTGGTCATTGTGATTTTCTCCAGTTTAGCAAAAACAAGTGGCCACTTCTTTTTGAAGTTGTAGGAGGTTAAGCTATAGTTCTGTCTTTTTTTAGTAGTACATATATTTTCAGCAAAATCTATCAAACCAGTTTGCAATTGTAATACATTGAACTGCTACCTAAAAGTGGAAAGATACTTTTTCAATGATTTTAGCTAAGCCAATGTTTTCATGAAGTCTTGTTGGTATGTTTCCATGTTTGCTCTTGATAGCAGTGTTCTTATCCAACAAACGGGTGGTAACTAAAATTTTGGATTTTTTTTTCTCAAGCTGTCAAAAGACTTAAACATACTCAAAGATTAAAAATATATTGTCCATTGTTCAAAGTCAAAATAGTGAACATTTGGCAACGGTCCGTAATCGGTTGTTTGGCGAAGCTTCCGTTTGATGTCACATATGCGTGATGTGGTTATAGGAAACGGATGTATATTTTCATTAAAAATTTGTTCTGGTTCACATTATGATTGATAGCCAAACCAGAGACTTAGAAATACCTCTCTCGGTGATGGCGGTGTACAGCATCAGCGTCAAACTTGTGTTTGAACTTATATTTTATATTCGGAGATGCAGTACTGCCTAGGTAACTAATAAACATTAGCGTATGCAGTAAATCAACCTTAAATCTGCATTTCAGATGCTGCAAGCTTTCTATTAGAACTATAGCAGCATTATACTAGCATCGTGGATGCTTTTTTGTTGTCAAGATGGATTTCGAATGCTATTTAAATGCTTGTAGCCTGTTATAAAGAATTCGAATGCAAAATAGCATCGGTGAAGCATTATCATAGCATTGCAGCAAAACAGCCGTATATTGGGCCAAAAGCGGTATTTATGTTGCATTGAAGGTTACTCAATTGCTGGATAGGCTGCCGTAAAGACGCTTTGAAACTGCTTATTGGTTATCTAGATATGCATAGAATAGAACCGATCGTTTGCGAGAATGTACGTCTTCTAATAATGGAAGTAACTTTCGTCGTTAAAAACAAAACAAAGCAAAATCCGGTATTTTTTTTTATCAATCAGTGGCATTGGGATTTCAGCGTTGAAACCAGTTTGTCAGTGTGTTTTGGGCTCTTATCTTCTTTCGGCACTTAATTCCGACTCTGTTCAATGTTTTGCAGATGTACTGGTGAGAACAGTTGAACTTTCGGCATCACGTTGACTCAGTGAATTCTTCTTGTTTATTTGTTTATGTGTTTATTTGTTGTTGTACATTTCATCAGACATATGTTTGTTTTAATGTCTTAATGTTGTTGAAGCAAGAGAAAGAGAACGAGCTAACACATACACACTCCCATTCCTCTCTGCATTCCTTTTGTTGTTAGGCTTGTGGGCCTCGAAAAAATGGCAAAAGCGTAGTTGCCACCCGTTAACATAGAAGGCGCTTTTTTGATTTCTTCATTTAGATAGTAAGCCAGTTAACCATAATTAGATTCTCGATTCCAACACGCTTTTGGGTCACTTTTTGGGTCCGCTTGAGGTACGGATCGAAGTAAGCTCTGCATACTGGTGGACGTGTTTTACATTTGCCTTTATTTTTTCCTTTGATTTCGCTGATTTTTAGCAATGTTTACATTTGTTTTGTGGCGTCAGATAAATCAGATAAATTGTCAAAAGCATTTAGAAGTGAAGAAGTGTTTTGCTCATAGTCAAAACATATTTTGGGTAAATCCTAGAAGTTTGAGCTGTTTAGTGGAATACCTAGAAATCAGAAGAAAAATTAGTATTTTCCATTTAATTCCAACTACCTTTGCTTATCTTGACAGATACGCGTATTTCGTCTACAATGTGCAGACTTCTTCAGTGTTTCGTACTAATAACTCGACTCGAGTTATTAGTACGAAACACTGAAGAAATCTGCACATTGTAGACGCAATACGCGTATTTGTCAAGATTCCAACAACGCCTTCCATCTGCTCTCCACCGAAGATCGTACACAGCACCTTCCGTTCAAAGACACCACGGGCACGATGGTCCTTCACGGGCATATTTCATGTTTCCTGTCCAAAGAATAATAGTATCGAATCAATGTATTGTAGATGGTCATTTTTGCAGTGCCACTGCTCTGTGTGATAGAAGCACAAAAAAGACAAGACTTCCAGCTATGCGTGTTTGTGCAGGTGTCGTTATCAGCGGTCACCAATGAGCAAGGATACATGTCTACAATTCGTCTACCACATCGGGTCCATCACCGGGGATCTGAAATCGGAATGGAAACACAGTGGCTGTATGGTTCCCTTGGAAACTTCCTTCATGAATACGAGAAATTTTTTCTGCATTTTCACTTAGAATGAACCGACCGATCGGCATTGAGATCAGTTGCAACAAAACTTTATCGTATAAGTCCTTCAAAACACCTCACAATTCCTTGGGTCCACTACGAAGATGTCTCGGCGGAAACGTTTCCTCTTATTGTGGGTTTCAACGTGCTCTTTCTGATTGCAAAGATTGCAGACATAAATTTTGCATTGACATTCAAATATCGAGCCATGATGCACGCTGGAGCAGGCAGCCAAAAATGAGGAGAATTGAAAGTTATTTTTCTTGGCGTTGCACATCCTATGTAGATTTGCCTACTGCTCAAACTAATGTTCTTTTATGCATTTCCACAGTTCCTAACTGAGGGTTTTCTTCACCCCTCTGAAGCATCAAATAGTATAATGGGTGGCTAAGTACAATAAAATGCTTATACTTAGCAGTTGAACGCCCAAGAGCTGTATCGGCTTTATCGGAAATCAAATCCGTGACCTTCAGGGTTTTAAAACGCGAGACGTTTTCTGACTATGCTATGAGGTCCCCAAAAAAATGGACAACTTTCTTTCAAATTACGAGGAATTTCTTACCAATCATTGTCTACATCCTATTCGCAGTCTGTGGAAAGTCTTCTACTTGATCGAGAATCATTTTATTTGGACTGTCATTCGACGTTCTTACGACATACCCAGCACACCATAATTGATCGATTCGAGCAGGTTTGAACGATGGGAGGTTCTTTCAGCTACTGATATCATTCACAGTTCATTTGTCTTCTCCACCTTCCGTCTTTCATCTTCACTCCACCGTAGATCAAACACAGCACTTTCCGTTCGAAAACATCAAGGGCACGTTGGCTTCCACGAGCATTGTCCATGTTTCGTGGCCGCAGAGGCAGGACGGATAATGTCTTTTAGATTATCAACTTTGTCGTTCGATAAACTTTGTTCGATCTAAACGTCCTTCAGAGTTCTAAGTACGCACGATTGCCAGCCATAATGTGCCTTTGTATCGCTCTACTAATGTCATTATCGCCGGTCACCAATGAGCCTAGATACACGAACTCTTCCACCGCGTAGATTTCAACTCCGTCGATTTGAACTCGTGATGGGAGAATTACATTATCTTATCGTGAACCTGTTCCCCTCAGGTATTTTGTCTTTAACACCTTACCTTTAACGTTAGTAAAATGAGTCTACGTGATTTATGAACGGGCCCTTAGAATTCTTAGTAAAGTTGTTTTTCTTGTAACTTCAATAAAGTTAGCCGAAGACGTCAAGCCTCCCTACCAGCAAATATACTCTATTACCATTATAAGTCACTTCCATTTTCCACATACACATGATTGACAACCCTTGTAGTGCCGCCAACAGCACCAGCTAGCGATTAAAAAGGTATTCATAATATAATTTTACTTTTCATCTGGTAGACTTTGGCTTTTTTCTAGTAATGTTTGCTCACTTTTTGGAATAACATCGATACGTCAAAATGCGCTCCTGGAAAAGAATTACTTTCTGCCATTTCAATGAGGCAATACAAGACTACTTTTATCCAAATCAGGAATATAATTTTTTTTTTTTCAAACAAATACTTATAAACTTATTCTTTTATCAAGGTGATAATTGCGTTATGCATTTTTAAAAACGTCGGCGCCAATAATGACCATATGTTTGACGCATTTTAAATTTGTTTTGCCGTGGGTGTACAAACTACGTATTTTCACATTATTAAAATGAGTAAAAACTATGCCCTATTTGACGTAGTTTTTTGTTGTAGGGGAGTAAAACCATTCCATCCACTGAATGCTCCATTTGACAGGCATTCATTTTGACAGGCATTCATGACCTTGTGTTCAGAAATTCGTCTATGAAAAACAAGCATGGGTAACACGACGGTTGTTGCTATCTCCTATACTATCATGGTGAAAAGTGAGGTTAAATTCATGCAATGCCTTACGGAGGAATCCAGGTAACGCAAGAGTGAGGTTAAACATCGTAGATGGCACTTGTTTAAAATGGTTTTTTGATTCTTCAATTGAACTTTTGTGATATTTGACATATACAAAATATACTCATTAACAAGTAAATGCAATACACTCGTTTAATGAGTTAACCAACTTTTCCTCGCGAACTTCGAGAGAGAGTTTAATTGAAATGACGTCTCTCAAAGGATTGTTGACGTTTTTCTTCGTATTAAATTTGCAACTGTAACGAATCGGACGAAATTCCCATCGAAATAGAAAAAAATGTTGCCACCGTGTTTTCTTCAATAAATATCGTGCTTAAACACTCAATGAACTAATCTTATGAATTTCACAAGGTTCAACTAATGAACGATGCTTTGGAATTTCATAAGGCTGACTTATGAATGGGTTTTGTTTCACAATTTAAAGGTTGCTTCATATTTTTATTTTTTCAACATCATTATATTTCATTTATGAAATTCATACTGTTTCTTATAGCAAATAATCATAATGCAATCTTATGAGTATTGAAAGTTTATTTCGCTGAGTGTAGATGTTGAATATTCCTTCAGACTTGTTAGTTCAAACGTTGCAGCGTTTTGTTTACGGAAGGTCCATTAATTATGTCACGCAGTAAGGGGAGAGGGGTGGTTTGGGAAAACGTGACAATCCATACAAAAAAGGAAAGTCCATCCAAAAACCGTGAGAGGGGGGTGGGGGATTTATAATAAGTCACTTTTTGCGTCGTACAAAATGGGTCGATGGTTCTCCGATTTTTCTGAGATTTTGTCCACAGATAGAGTTTATAACATACATAACCAAAGTAAACTTTAATCAGATCAGTGTTACAAATTTTCCCGCAAAACTTCATTGGAAGCCTTCAATGTTTCCGGAGCATCAACAAATTTAAAAAATCATAAGTAATGAACCAAGCACTTAAAAAGCAACGTTTCTTAATTCATTCGAAACTAGCAACAAACAAGTAGGTCGACATGTGTTTGTTTCAACCATTAGCAAACAATAAAAAAAATGCGAATGTTTTACTGCGTAATATTTGAAAATCATTTGATGGTAATCAAGAATAGTAATTGCAAGCCGTAAATCTCGCTTTCTTCGCAGCAGCTGATCTTTGTGCTATCCTGTTCAAGTTGCAACAAACCATAGTTACCTGTTGCTTTTGTTGTAATATTCGCAGCTTACAACAAGTCGGTGTTGCAACGAGTTGTTTGGGAAATCGATGCCTTAGTTAGATCCTTAGAGCATAATTAACGGTGGGGTATAGAAGCCCGTTTAGCAGCGCTCTTTCATCACTCACCTCCGTACCGGTCGCTGCTAAACGCGCTACCAAACTAGCAGCGAGGTTTTCGGGAAGAGTTGGGCGCTCAAATTTAGCAGCCCGATTGCAGCGCGTGAAGCGGTTGGTACACGGAGAAAAACAAATATACTAAACAGCATAAATTCTATGCTAAGCCCATATTCGATCTATCCAGTCATTAGAATGAATAAATCAGGTTTATACATTGATAACAACATATCAAATATACGCATTCCAATGCGTATTTTAAATATATATGCATTCCCATGCATATTTTAAATATATGCTTTCCAATGCTTATTTTTATAAAATTATGCATTCCAGTTGATAAATTCAATAAATGTTCAAATTTATAATAAAATAACGTCTCGACACAAATGCCACATAAATGGTAAGTGTGCTAAATAAATAATAATATTAATAAAAATTAAAATAATAAAATACGAAAAAACTTCCACTCATAATTGTGGACTACCCGGACACTTTTTGATGCACTTCGGATGTAAAACAAAGGAGTTTGTCCTCAAGAAGCTGCTGCTCTCTGAACTATGATGTGCGAGATTCAAACAACGAATGCGAGCAGAGGCAGAGTGGTGGATTGAATGCAAAATGCACGCGCTTTCAGATGACAAAAGAAAATTACGCTCTCGTTCCATTTTAATAAATTTTTGAGTACAATTGTATACAATCTCTTTTTCTCTCACGGAAATATTACTCAATTTACGTAAAAAGTGGATCTACTGTGGGATTTTTAGAGTTGATCCACTTCTTAACGAAAATTGAGTAACATTTCCATGAGAGATACAGAGATAGTATACAATTGTTCTCAAAAATTTAGTAGAATGACACGGGAGTGTATATCGAATTCGTTTTTGAACACTGGTTGGAACCTGGCAGATGTGGAAATATTGAAAACTTACACCTACACTGACAACTGTAAGACAGTAATTGTTACGGATATGTTGGTTTTAAAATTTAAAGTTTTATTTTTTAAATCGATTAAAATTATTTTGGAGCACAAAAATATAGCTTGTTGAAACTACTTTTTTTTCTCAGCATTTGGTTTTGGAAACAACAACCAGAATTATTGAAGCAACACAAAAAAAGTATTGAATTCAAAAATAAAAATATCTGAAGTTATATAACATTTCAATAATTATTTTGTTTAATTCAAAGAGGTCAATTTTCTCTGCGTGTAGAATTCAGAATATATGTGTTATGTAAACCATACTTCAAATTCCCACACATCATCCCATCCGTTAAATAGTTATTGCTATTAACATCGAGACGGCAGCGAGTATTCGGTTTTATCGGCCTAACTTCAGTTTCATGATAACTGATATATAAATAAATATGAAAACTTGGCTCTGTAAAGTTGATTCGTTTGAGCCTGTACAAATAAATGATTCACAAAAAAAAAGTTTACTTCTAGTTTTCTACCGGTACGAAATAGGGTATCTAAATTGATCACCGCTATAGCAACGGCCGATGTGGAGAAGTGCTCGCTAAACTAAAATGAGAGCGCTGCAGCGCTTCTGAAACAGCAGCGCTAGTGTTGCCCGCCGTTAATGATGCTCTTAGTTTTACAATTTGTGAGTTGTTTCAACTTGCAAGTTGAGTTCTTTTGAAATATTACGCTAGGTATAACAAAAGTTGAATTGTTTATAACGAGTGTGTGGATTTAGGGTGTAGTAGTTGTCACGAGACTTACTTACGGCGCCACATGCGTAAAAAAGAGGTCGTTTGCAAAAAGGGCCTGTTCATAAGCCACGTAGACTCATTTTTGAACATCCCAGACGCCCCCCTCCTCCCTCTCTTAGACTTTTCTCCATACAATTTTTTGAAAGTTTGTATGGAGCGTAGACTTCAGCCATACCCCCCCCCCCTCAGAAAAGTCTACGTGGTTTATGAATAGCCCCAAATGTGAAATGACTTATTTTGTTACACAATCAAGGTGATGTAACCATTTGATACTATCGTGTTGTGCTTTAGCTACTTTTCAAGAGATAGTTTTTGACGGATCGTCTTTATTTTAAACATTTAGGGCTATTTTCATCACCTCCACTTAAGCGTTCAACCAGATTGATCGAGTCTGGTTTATGTTCAGGAGCCTGTTATTTTTTTTTTAATCCGAATATGTACTTCGATTTTTGTCGCCTTTCCTAAGCACATGATGAAACCAGTAGATGAAATCAACGCTTGCCTTGAGCTTTCGTATGTGTGGCGATATGTAAAGAAGCTACAGTTGACGATAAATATACGAGTTGCCTTGCAAAACGATCTTTTGCGAGATTTTCTCGAATTAATTGTTGACGAATTGGCAGTTGACGTTTCCACTGGATTGACTTCGTTCCGGCTAAATTTCTGCCATTTTACAACGAAGAAACTCCTTACGAGTGTTTCCGCAAACATCGCCAAGAATTATGAGAACCACAATTGGTTAAGTTCACATACGATTTTCCAGCAAAAAATAAGGATGTTAATGAGTTGAATTTCGTAGTTTGTAATCGATCGGAACGATAAAAAGTTGAGGTGACAAGAATGCCATGCCTGCTTAAAGTTACTTAAAAAAATTAATTATTTCTATCATAAAATCGGTTAAACCGGAAAAAAGTTCGCCGGGTCAGCTAGTTTATTATATTTTAATTACTACGAAAAAAGGAACAGTATTGTGTACATTGACAGGCACAGCATACTTTCAAAAAATCATTGTTTCAGAAGCTTTACTATTACCCAAAAATAATATTTGAAAACATTTTTTTTCAGGGTCATTAGTAGCCATTTTAAATTATTGCTGAATTAAGCTTCTTATAATCTGGAATTAGATTAATCAATTTGCATTTACAATACATTTTTGAATTTCGAATGCATTATGTTCAAATACAGCCAAAACGATCCTGACAATTATCCTAGCTAGCCTTGCATTATGTTGAAGACGATAATTCACGCAAAACAATGCATTAGGTCCTAAGTAACAATGAGAGATTCTCTTTGTCGACTTTCTCTTTGGTTAATAGCTTGTCTATTAAACGATTTGGTGATGTTTTCAACGTATTGAATCCCTAATCACACTTTATACTACCGTACTGTATGTTGAAAATAGTTGAACATGTTTCTACATAGCCGTAGGAGCCCAAAGAGAAAGTCGACAAAGAGAGTCTCTCATTGTTACTTAGGACCTAATGCATTGTTTTGCTTGAATTGTCCTCAACATAATGAAAGGCTAGCTTAGATTATTGACACCGTCTTCACAAGCAGCGGTTGATCAGACTGAACATTTGACATAAGATACAACGGAATTTTCGAGTTGCGAATACTTCCACCAGCTGAAGCGGTGGAATCAAACCCTCTCGTACAAGTACTCAGAATACGCTTGAATGACGTTGTTGGTTATGTTCATCATGGTAATTCCCAATGTTAAAGATCAGTTTCAAATTCAAGCATCCAGTCAACCACAATATTTTGTCCCCGTATTTCAAAACAAAACCATTAGAAGGCAGCTTCCATCTGCCGGTCGTGTGACGAAATGCAGAACCGTATTAATATGTTAGTGGCATATGGCAGTGAAATGTAATTCGCAATTATTATGTAAATAGACGACTCAGCGCAGCATAGCTTAGCCGTCTTAGAGTAAGCTCACTTGTCCGTTACAACCTCGGCTGTAGGTGGCGTATGTGTGCGGTTGCAGTTTTATAACCATTGCGAGGTGTATCATCACCGTCTTGCACCCAGCTTGGTCGAGGCTACTA
This sequence comes from Aedes japonicus, assembly GCA_034211315.2. NCBI lineage: Eukaryota > Metazoa > Arthropoda > Insecta > Diptera > Culicidae > Aedes > Aedes japonicus. The sequence continues at coordinate 54,693 of JASCZW010007301.1, forward strand.
TTATTAGCTCTCCGTGAGTACTCCTACACCAAAAGCCACAGCAGTACACAAAGTATATCGGGTGCGTTCCAGTCCAGGCACGTGAAAAATATTCAACCCCACACTTAGTGCTGGTACCTGGGTAATGTCTTTGGAAATTTGGTAAACAAATCGTTTCGCCCAGTCTGTTGCGTCTCTAACATCCCGCAGCTGAAACGAATTCTGGCAAAATCAAATGCTTCCCTTTTGATCGTTTCTGTGTGTGTGGCCATCAGTGAACAGATCGAGCCAAGAGTATTTTTCTATATGAGTTGTGTAATGAAAGGTATGGAACAAGATCGAAAAAGATGTGTGGTTGTGTGTTTTGCAACAAATGAAAAGGTGATCGCTAAGACATGAACAATAAAAGCATCAGCAGCAACAGAGATCTATTATTACAACCAAGATGCAACCACAATCTGAGGCGAGAAATTGCGTTTAATTCTCTTCGTTTTTTTCGCCATGCATTATTTTCTCTTGATAGTTGTTTTTAGAGAGAGAGAGAGAGAGAGAGAGAGAGAGAGAGAGAGAGAGAGAGAGAGAGAGAGAGAGAGAGAGAGAGAGAGAGAGAGAGAGAGAGAGAGAGAGAGAGAGAGAGAGAGAGAGAGAGAGAGAGAGAGAGAGAGAGAGAGAGAGAGAGAGAGAGAGAGAGAGAGAGAGAGAGAGAGAGAGAGAGAGAGAGAGAGAGAGAGAGAGAGAGAGAGAGAGAGAGAGAGAGAGAGAGAGAGAGAGAGAGAGAGAGAGAGAGAGAGAGAGAGAGAGAGAGAGAGAGAGAGAGAGCGAGAGAGAGAGAGAGAGCGAGAGAGAGAGAGAGAGAGAGAGAGAGAGAGAGAGAGAGAGAGAGAGAGAGAGAGAGAGAGAGAGAGAGAGAGAGAGAGAGAGAGAGAGAGAGAGAGAGAGAGAGAGAGAGAGAGAGAGAGAGAGAGAGAGAGAGAGAGAGAGAGAGAGAGAGAGAGAGTGAGAGAGAGAGAGACTGAGAGAGAGAGAGAGAGAGAGAGAGAGAGAGAGAGAGCGAGAGAGAGAGAGAGAGAGAGAGATCGAGAGAGCAGACGAGAGCTCCAGAGACGAGAGATCGAGAGAGAGATGAGAGAGAGAGAGAGAGAGAGAGAGAGAGAGAGAGAGAGAGAGAGAGAGAGAGAGAGAGAGAGAGAGAGAGAGAGAGAGAGAGAGAGAGAGAGAGAGAGAGAGAGAGAGAGAGTGGTAGGGGCTGAGGCCGGATGGACGTGGAAAGATATGTGTGCGGTGTTATACAGTACATTATGATTGACCTTCGGAACTAGATGTGAGTCGGTGAATTCGATGCATTTCGGGTGGAGGAAAGAGAAAACTTCAAAGCTACCGACTGTTGTTAATGAAGTTTGGAGTGCAAGTTGACTACCGTCATTTTTGACGTAGGACTTATGTCTCTCTATGCTATTCCTGTACAGGGGCACCGTTCTAAAATTTCTGAGATCAACCGCGTTACGCTCAATTTTAGATTTTCAACGATAATATCTTTTTTCTGTCTAAATGAAATTTCACGATAAGTATTTCTTTCGCAAGGTAGAACATCTAAGCTAGATCTCTGTTGCTAACTTAATTTATTACTTTGTTTAAATCAATTAAATAGTACTCTAAATAAACAGTGTCTAACGCACACAGCCATTAGTTCAAAATGACATCATATTTGCGCCACACTCTGATTGGTTCTCACTTGCATAGTTACCATGCCAGCGATTTTGACAGGGTGACAGCTCGTGACAATTACAGGGTGTCTCACAAACGGTGCCACTAAAAAAATGGGATTACAGCAAAACGAATGAACCAAATCATAGCATTTATTTTTCATTTGAAAAACACACGTTATAGAAATAAACCATATTAGTTCAATTCAAATCTCTCGCGCTTTTCCTTGATAACTTTGCGCCAAAGATTTGTAAACCCATCGCAGCTGGTTCGCACGATTTCCTGAGGAATTTGGTCCCAAATATCAACCAACTGTTTCTTGAATCGATTTATAGTAACCCCTTTCGTAGGGCCTATATGTCGAAGCAAATAACCCTAAACAAAGTAGTCAAGTGGGTTGAGATCCGGTGAAGATGCAGGCCATTCTTCGCTTGTGATGAAATCGGGCAAATTTTTTGCGTACCACGATTGTGTCTTCTTTTTCTCGTGAGCTGGAGCTGAGTCCTGTTGGAAACAATATGGTGCATTGCAATACAGCGTTGCAGCATGAGGAAGCAGATGGTTCTTAAAAACCTTCTCGATGTAATATTCAGTGTTGATTTTTACGTTAGGTTCTATGAAAAGAAGAGAAAGTTTTCCTTTTCGCGAAACGCTGCCCCATACCATGATTTTCTATATACTCTGATAGCGCTCTACAGCTAGTTTCTTCTCTTGGAATATTGGCAAAACTTTTGCCATACACACGAGCATTATTTTGATTATGACTGTCCTGAATGTCGCTGTCGCCGTGCCGAGCCAAACGAATTCAGCTTCTTTGGACCTTGGCTTGCTTTTGACGCTCCATCAACACGTGAATCCGTTGTTTCTTGTACGGCTTGCATTCCAGATCATGTCTAATGAACCTGTTCATTAAAGCAGGGGACATATGAAATAGGTTGCTCAATTTACGGCCAGATACGGCCGAATTAAGTCTTATTCGCTTCCTCACACAATTAATTTTTTCCTCTTTTGTGTTGAATATGGACATTTCCAGTTTCTTTAAACTGCTTCAAGGTACGCAAAACAAAACGCTTATTTACTCCGAAATGCTTAAGGCTATTTCATATCTGGCACGATCTAAGCTTTTGCAAATGTAATTTTAAAACTTGCTCCCGTATGGCTTCCATGGTAGCTGATAAATATAAACAATAGGAATCGTTTATTTATCTTCAGCGAAAAGCCGTCAAAAGAATACACATAAAACGGGTATAATTTTTTTTCCCCTGTAAAAATTACCTAACTGAAATAAACCAAGACTGCAAAAAGGTGATACCTACACTCAGTAGCAAAAAAAAGCCGAGCAAAATTTTGCTTCCAAAAAGCGCCATGTTCAAGTTACTGTAACTTTGTCAATTATCAATATTTTTTGCTAAAACTTACACAACATTATAAACAATGTTTAGACCTTAGGTGGCTAAAATTTTATGTTGATCAGATTTATAAATTTTCAGTTTTCATAACATACGTGGAAAAAGTAATTTTTGGACATACCAATTTCAAAAATCCGTATTTATGTGAAAAATTTAGATAACACATTTTGAATTTCTCAATGGCCAAAATATACATAGAAAATAATGTGGACGAAATTTGAACTGTTTCCTTCAAGTGGTTTGGACTACAGCTGGCGTCAAAGTTGACGCACCTACATGAGTATTTCTCTTTTTCACCCGATATTGACAATGCTGAAATATCGGTGCAAAAAAAAAGCCGAGGTGAATTCTTCTAATAATACTGTATAACACTGTATACGTAGTTTTTTCAAACCAATTGATACTGTATGCCATATTTTGATGTTCTTCGTGGGTTACACTTGTTATTTGGGATATTTAAGGCGTAACAATGCATGTATATTAATAAGAAGCATGTATATTAATAAGTTATCTAAATTTTTCACATAAATACGGATTTTTGAAATTGGTATGTCCAAAAATGACTTTTTTCACATATGTTATGAAGACTTAAAATTTATAAATCTGATCAACATAAAATTTTGACCACTTAAGGTCTATACATTTTTTATAGTGTTGTGAAAGTTTCAGCAAAAAACATTGATAATTGACAAAGTTACAGTAATTTGAAAATGGCGCTTTTTGGAAGCAAAATTTTGCTCGGCTTTTTTTTGCTACTGAGTGTATTGTGAGGCACACTGTAGAAGACGAAAATCATCCCACGTCACCTGCAGTTGTTCATCCGCAACGACCAGCAGCTGAACAAACTTTTCTCCGGTGTGTCCATTTCACACCAAGACCAAGGAGAAAATTTAAATCGCGAACCACCAAACAAACATCAGTGTCGAATAAACGCTTGTTCAAACAAATTTGGAGTAGTTATTAAGCTTTCTAGAAGAAAAAGCTGAAAAATTCCTCAAAATTTGATTGAACAAACAGTTATTCAGCATTGATGTTCGCTGGAGGCCATCGGTGCTAATGCGCTAGTCCGTGTACAGTCTATACGTGATTTGGGAGTTATCTCGTTTCAATGAACACATCTCTACTATAACTGCCAAAGCTTTTTCGATCCTGGGATTCATCCGTCGCAATGCATCTCAGTTTACCGATGTGTATGCGCTTAAAGCTCTGTTCTGTGCTTTGGTACGCAGTATTCTAGAATACGCTGCTCCCATCTGGGCTCCATAACACACGTCTCAGCTGATTCGAATTTAGCGTGTGCAGAAATCCTTCATTCGGTTTGCTCTGCGACATTTACCATGGAACGATCATGTCTTCCTTCCTGACTATCCGGAACGATGTCAACTAATCGATTTGGAGCTGCTCTCAGTAAGACGACTAAAGTTACAACGGCTGGTGGTCTTTAACGTTATCAAAAATAACATCGATTGCTCGAACCTTCTCGTAGAAATACCTTTGAACGTTCCTCAACGTCAGTTGCGGTATTCGGCACTCATTGCTGTTCCCGGACATAGAACGTGCTATGGCTTCAACAATCCCCTCAGTTCCTGCCTTAGAGCATTTATGATATTTGTGACCTTTTTGATTTTAATGTCTCGAAAAATGGTTTTAAAACAAGGTTTAAAAACGTAGCTTAAGTTTAAAACGTAGCTCAAGTTAAACCAGTCTGTACGAATCTATCGAAGACCATGAAAAATAAACAATAAACAATACTCTACTACCTATGAACATTTTTTTTTCAGATGGGATGGAACATCTGCATATACACTTCTGAAGAACTACATAGGAACTTTAGTAGTTAGTTGGTCCTTCTGGCCTGTCGTTGGTCGTTCCGCCATTTATCGTGGAGCTCTTGCTCCGTGTTGCTCCGATTTTCGGTTGTGTCACGTGTCACGTGTTGCTCCGATTTTCGGTTGTTAACAACCGTAACCTCGGTCTTATGGTGGGCTAGCTCCAGTTACGTGGAACTCATCCATCTCTCCACAATTCTAATTGAGTGCGGGGCCATTGCCTCCACTTCTTCAATGGATTCGCCGCATACCTTTAGTATGATGTGCACTAGCACGCGGTTCTGGAAATAACTTCCCGAAATATTGTACAGGTACCCCGGAACGTGAAGGCGTTGGAGCGAGTCGGCTATGGCCAGCCAAATGGCGCTATTGAACGCATTTCTCACATCAAGGGTGACCACTACACAGTAGTGGACTCCTCCTCTTGCTCTGGATTGCCACTTCGGCTGTCTTGGTGACGGATAAATTTCACCATCGACTTCCCTTTTCGGAAGCCCAACTGATTTTTAGACAGACCGCCTTTACCCTCCATGTATTTTGTCAGTCTGTTGAGGATAACCCTCTCGAGCACCTTACCCGCTGTGTCCAGACATATATGTCTATATGCCGATGGGGCCCCTGGTAGCTTCCCTGTCTTCGATAGCAATACTAGCATCCGAGAAGACGCCCTCGTCCAAACATCTTTGCATCACCGCCCTGAACATTGCGGGTGCCAGTGAGGTAGCCGCCTTGATAGCCAGGTTCGGTATACCTTCCGGTCCTGGCGCTTTGTTTACCTTCAGCGACTTGCCTATTGCAATAATTTACTCGTTTGTAACGGTCACCTTATTCTCTTCATCCGCGGAGCCATTGTCGTGGGACAATTCTGCAGTTATAGGAGGCCAGGGTCTCTGGTCGTGACACGGAAAGAGTCCCCGAATGACAACCTGCAGTAGCTCTGGAGATTGCTCGGTTTGAGCTGTCGTGCCCTTGGTTTTAGCCATTACCACTCGATAGGCGATTGGCTTTCGAGCACAGACCCTCAAATCGCCTGCTGTCCTTTATCTCTTTTTTAAGTGCATTCTAGTGGTGGCTAGCACCGCGCAACGCTCCATTCTTTCAAAGTCCGACCGGGCTCTTTGCATTCTCCAGAGGTGGGCGATCGTCTCTGTCCACCAATAAACCAATGACCGTCAATCCCTTGGTTTGACCTTTCTGGGCATGGTTGCGTAGCACACTCGCGTAAGTAGTGCTACGAGTTGATGACCGCAAGGATCTTGGTCCAGCATATGTTCCCGCTCAAGCGCTTCTTTGAATACTTCTTTATCGAAGTACGCGCTTATGCTCCCTAGAAGTGAGAGGATGTTGAAAATGCCGAATCGGCTATACCGAGCGGACACGAAGTGCCTCAAGATGTCCATCTTCTTTGCTTTGAGGTTGGTGATGGCAGTACAAACAAACCATAGAACGTAGTTGATAGACTTTTTTTGCCATGGCTGTCACCAACCAACTGATGACGCTGACAAGTTTTTTTTTTGTAATTTGCATGAAAAATCACGTTGAATTTTAACAGGCGCGTCAACCTTTCCCGTGTTCTATTTCAAGTCACAGGAGGTGTAAACAACGAAATTGTTAGCAATCTTTTATTCACCATACAAAAATGTTTGCAATCTCTTATACAACAGCATAGATTCAGGCGGTATCTGGCTTTAATTTACATGAAATATCCCATTATTTCCTGCCAAATCTTGCATTCCCTTTATGTGCATTAGATAAGTGCCAATTCATAAACCACGTGGACTCATTTGTTAAAACCTCAGATCCCCCGTCCTTTCTCGTAGAATTTTCTTCATACAATTTTTTGAAACTTGTATGGAGCGTAGACTTTGGAAGAACCCAAGAAAAGTCTTAGGGATTTAGGAATAGCCCCTAACGCAGAAAATTCAATGTTTTTTTATCTGTGTATGAATTTAAGGCATACCAAGCAATTAAATATTAAACTTCTTTCTGTTGACAAATAAGGTTATGAATAAATAAGTTTCTTTTTATGAAATGATGAATAAAATTGCTGATATTTAAGTTGCTTTCACGCGATTAATGTGCAACTTCAATAAGGCATCGCCGTATCAAACAGAAACGCTTTTGCCAGCTCAGGAGGTTTTTGTCGAGCAAAGTTTTTTTTAAATGCAATGCGTGCATCGTCAAATGACAATACTTCTAGCAACACTGGCACGCATGTTTTGCTGTGTTCGGCAACTACTGCTCGGGTGGACGGGATGAATTCATATCAATTTCAACCCAGTTGCTTCACGGTCGTTCATCCAGTCGTTTGAAGCAAGCATAAATTTCAATTGAAATGCGCCTAGCTCGCACATGAATTTAAGCTTATTCATGTTTGAAGGTACGATTTATTCACTCCATGTAAGCTAATTGAAGTGGAGTGAAATGAATACAAAAGCAAATTATTTTCATTCAAATGCTTTGACGATGATAGGCCCTGCTCAGAAGCTGATAATTGATTATTGATACAATTTTAAAATCAAACATGGCCGCTATTGCTGTTAAATAAATATAGTAGATATTTAACCTCATGGATATCCGACGCCAATTAAGATTTGAAAATGATGGCCATTGATTATAAAATATGAAGATTTTAAACACAGGGAGTACTGAAGTTGAGAATTTATGTTTGAAACTGTTTTGGAATTTAATATTTGTTTCTGTCCAATCGTAAATGTTCAGATTTGGACCAAAATTTAGCATGCGACACCTGAAATCACATGATAATTCGAATAGAAGAAGGTAATTTCAACTTGGAAAGTAAAGTAATAATTTCGATCTATTAACAAAATGTCATCAAGTTTTATCTTGACATGACATAAAATCACTTTCAACCCATCCAAATTAAGATACATTCTAAAGGCTACCAAACCCTTTCTGTTCGCCAACAAACCTACACCGAATGAAGTTATTATCATCGCACTGCACTTGACACTGATAAACCCTCGTTTCTCTGTTATCTCGTGTTCACAATATCGCCCGGTATCGCAAAGTGTTAGAAAGCTGCCACAGCTTCAATCTAACTTTTCCACCACATTACCCCTCCCATGCCATCTCAGTGACAAGGGATCTGCGGATGCTTCCACATACATAGGGGGGGACCATCTCTGCTGTGTCCTTATGTAGAGTGTCCTCACTGCCTTTTCTATCCTAGTTGGTTTGCTGTTTTTTTTTTGGAACTGCCCAAACATTCAACAGCTTTATAAAATTCATCCCCTCATCATGATCATCATCATCAGTCGCAGCAGTACGAGCAGTAGGGCGATATCATCGGTTGTAAAAGCACTATCAAATGCACGTGGCTAGTAAAATGTTCCGTAGTTGCCACATCTCACTGCGTACTTCCAAAAGATGAGTGATTTTATCCCCACTTGACGAGATTTTTTAGCCCGAAGAGGATTTAAAAACGGTTCTGTGTGTATGTGTGACCATCATATGCGAATCAGTCAAACGCCATGGTCTCGTCATGGTTGCTCGTTCGCCGTTCGTCCGGCGATGCGGGCGGTATTTTGAAGCAGATCATTCAAAGGATTGACAGCAGAAAATAACTTGCAATCATCTAATTACTCTAACCTTTGCTCTTTGAAAATACAGAACTGTGCAATGAAAGTTTGATACATTTAACGCAGCACGCAAAAAACACGAATCTTATGTGAAATCATGATGAGAATTCAACATGATGGTCATGCACTCTTAAGGCATAAATAGGGATGGAACTATTCCGATTTTGACTCATTATATTTTCGACAATCTATTGGCTAACATGAGCGGTCATTTTGTTTTACCATATCTTCATCTCTGTTACATCCAGAGCCACCTTTCCACTCTTCTCCATCTTCTGTTTGACAACTGCCCAATATTTCTCAACTGGGCGGAATTGAGGGCAGTTGGGTGGATTGATGTACTTTTCAAACTAATCCACTCCGTCGTCTCGATATCACTGTAGTTCTTCTCCGCTGTAGCTGCAGCTTGCCAAATCAGGCGAAAACTTTACAGGTCTGTTGTAAACATAAATGCCTGGAACACTCAATCATACTGATGCAAAAATGGTACCTGGCATCGAGAGCTCTCAATTAATAACTGTTGAAGTGCATTTAGAACACTAAAATGAAAACTAGCACTAAAGGGTGATACGGTCAAAATTTGGTCAAGGGAAAACACGTGTAAATCGGTGAAATCGTTTATTTAAAAAATCAAATTAAATTTCTTTTTCAAGTTCAATTAGTATAAAATTCAGGAAAAATATTCAGTTAGGCTTCCGCTTTTCCAAATCCGAATTGCCGGGCCTTACGCTTGACCCCTGCCATCAGATTTTGTACAGCCACCTTGTCCACCTTCTTCGCCGCAGAAAGCCAGTTTGCCTTGAACTGCTGCTCGTCCTTAGCAGTTTTTTTGGTCTTCTTTAGGTTCCGCTTGACAATAGCCCAGTATTTCTCAATTGGGCAGAGCTCTGGCGTGTTGAGAGGGTTCTTGTCCTAGGGAACCACCTGCACGTTGTTGGCGGCGTACCACTCCATGGCCTTTTTACCGTAATGGCAAGATGCCAAATCCGGCCAAAACAGTACGGAACAACCGTGTTTCTTCAGGAAAGGCAGCAGACGTTTATTCAAACACTCTTTCACGTAAATTTCTTGGTTGACAGTCCCGGAAGTTATGAAAATGCTGCTTTTCAAGCCACAGGTACAGATGGCTTGCCAAACCAGATATTTCTTTGCGAACTTTGACAGTTTCGTGTGCTTCAAAATATCTGCTACCTTTTCCCTTCCTTTTGCCGTATAAAACTCCTGTCCCGGAAGCTGCTTGTAGTCGGCTTTGACGTAGGTTTCGTCGTCCATTACCACGCAGTCAAACTTCGTCAGCATCGTCGCGTACAGCCTCCGGGATCGCGCTTTGGCCGTCGTATTTTGTTTATCATCGCGATTTGGAGTCACTACCTTCTTATAAGTCGATAGTCCGGCTCGTTTTTTGGCTCGATGCACGGTTGTAGACGATACACCCAGCTTATTTGCGGCATCTCGGAGAGATAGGTTAGGGTTTCGCTTGAAACTACCGGCAACTCTCTTTGTCGTCTCAGCGGCTTCCGGTTTTCGATTTCCCCCCGATCCAGACTTCCTGGCTGTCGACAAACGTTCCTCAAACACTTTAATTACATTTGTAACGGTTGATTTGGCAACTTTTAGCGATTTTGCCACCTTTGCGTGCGAGTAGCTCGGATTTTCGCGATGCGCGAGCAAAATTTTGATACGCTGCTCTTCTTGCTTAGACGGCATTTTGACAACTGAAGAGTGAATTCCAAAATCAAAATAGGAGCAACATTCTACACACACACACCTTCAAAATGAGGGGTGTTCAGGTTTTTTAAATGTAAAATTGATAGAAATACGTCAAGTTGATATTGACCAAATTTTGACCGTATCGCCTTTTAAGCAAATTGTGAAAACAATAAGCTTGAAGTGCTTAGTAAGAAGAAGATAGTAAACTCGCCTCAAAACACCTAGAAAATAGGATCTGAACTTTGAAAACCATGAATTAAAAAATAATTTCAAAGAGAGTTAAAAAGTGTATTAAAAAGACTTCAAACATTAAAAGAAACTGCATGAAAAAACTCGATATTGGTAGAGGCCAGCCAATCCATATTTCGGGTTTGTTTTGTAGTTTACGTTGCAAGCCTCCATGATGATCTGCCGCAGTTTTTCGTCCACTGTACCGCTTCGTAATCTAAATTGGATCTTCCGGAAAACAGAAAAACCACACGAAACGAATTAGCACTGTGGTTTTTGCCAACTGCTTTGAGATTGTCTTTTTCACATATTTTGTTTAAAATTCATGATGAGACTATAAAATACCTTTCTTAAGGAGTGTATCAAAAAGTAGTTATAAATATTTAAACATTAAAATAAATTTAAAGACGATTTTCAAATTTTTACATTTGTATTTTATAACAATATCATGTTTAATATCAACTAAACTAACAAATTGATCAGATTGCTGATTTCTGTGCGATGAAAGCCCTTATACCGTCCGCCAAATTTTGTACGGTAAACACTGTATTCGATGAAATTTGGACACACAAAATAGGTCACCAAAAATTTTCCTTGACCCCGATTCTTTTCAAACCTTCTGGAAATAAAGTACTACTAAATGGTTACGTTTTGACATCATTGGTTTATTGAACCTCTTCTCCCAACTCAAATGCTCACACCTTTGCCTTGACCCCTTTCATCAAATTTTGGGCAATGATAGGACCGCCTTGCTTACTTACTTTTAACCACACTTTCTTTAGTTCAAGTTCATTTTCTATCAGTTTTGGAATTTTAACGTGCTTTGCCTTCATGATTGCCCAATATTTTTCAATTGGGTGAAGTTCTGGAGTGTTTGGAGGGTTGACGTCTTTTGGTACAAAAACTACATAATTATCTTTGTACCAGTCTAAGACAGGCCGGGCATAGTGGCAAGATGCCAAATCCGGCCAAAACAATGTCGGGCCATCGTGAGATCTCAAGAAGGGCAGAAGTCGTTTTTGGAGGCATTCGTCCTTGTAGATTTGTCCGTTGACGGTCCCAGAGGTGATGAAGGGCTGACTCATTTTGCCACATCCGCAGATCGCTTGCCAGACAAGGAATTTTTTGGCGAATTTCGACAGTTTCTTCTTCCGTACACTCTCCGAAACGGCCAACTTAGAGGTGGCGACGTAGTTTTACTGTCCTGGCGCTTATTTGGTGTCGGCTTTAATGTAGGTCTCATCGTCCATCACAATGCAGAACGGTTTTGTGAGCCACTCCCTGTACAGTTTTCTTGCACGAGTTTTGGCCACCGAGTTCTGTTTATCGCTCCGGTTCGGTGCCTTCTGGACTTGTACACATGTAATCCAGAACGTTTCATTGTTTTCTGCACAAAACAAACTGAAACGTTCGCCTTTTTCGCAACATCCCTGATCGAAATGTTGGGATACCGCTTAAATTGGTTCAATACCCTCCTGGCCTTCTCCGGATTTGATGTGCGACGTTTTTTGCCACTACCATTTTTCCGCTTGGTTGTCTTACGGTCCTTGAACGTTTTGATCATATGAGATACGGTTGAATGTGCGATTTCGAGCTGTTTCCCGATCCATCGATGAGAAGCGTTTGGGTTTTCGAAGTGAGTTCCCAAAATTTGATGGCGCACTATTTCTTCATTCGAAGCCATCACTGAAATCACTCGACCGATTTTCACGAAACTCATTACACCATTAACACAACACAATGAAATACATTCAGTTAAAATTTCAATAATTTTTACCCACACGCTAAAAAGTTACGAACAATTGCGGGTGTCCAAATTTCATCGAATACAGTCTTTAGTGGTTCTGCACTCCCTGAATGCTGTTGACCAGGTCTTCTCTAAGTCTGCCGTATTGTGGGCTACTGCATCTGTCTTCTCGAGGTTCCGCTGGACGATTGCCCATTAGCGTTCGATCGTTCGCGGTTGTGGACAGTTTTGTGGATTGATATCGTTTTCAACAAAATCAACGTTGTTATGAGAAAACCACCGTAGAGTTCATTTGGTATAATTCGCAGAGCCCATTTACAGCCAGCAGAGAGGAGCCCGCTTCCGATATATTAGAAGTAACATCTTTTGCAAGCACTCGTTTTGGTAAATTTCAGCATTTATTGATCTTTTGGTTTAGAAAATAGAAGACCACATTAACAAAATGCCTGCCAAACAAGCACTTTTTCACCGAATTTTCCCGTTGCAACAGTCGTAACTGTGATTGAACACTCTCCTCAACCGGTTTGGTGTAGAGTTGAGGCCTTTGGCAGTGTTCTTGAATTCTCTTTCACGTACATTTCGTCGTCCATCAAAACACACTGGGAATGATCGTCTAAAATTCATTTTCGGGCACAAAATTTGGCACGACGCTTTTGCTTCGGAGATTGGTACATTCTTTTCTGAATCCGCTGGATCATTCCGATGCTGGTTCTTTATTTCTTGGTAGAATCACGAGAAGAGGCTGATTTGTTCTCTTGAATATGATCGACGAACATTCAACCAATTCGGGATTGCTGGAACCGGGTATTCGTTCAGCGCTCGGTAGATCCTATAGGGTCTACTGGTCACCATACTTTTCAATCACTCGTTTTACTCTTGCAGGATACACTTTGACTTTTTTTGGCAATCTAATTGTACGTTACTTCCTTTTCAATACTCCAAGCGAACATTCAGCCAAGTGAATATTGATAAAGTTACAACTAAACGTAGTCATGGATGGGAAAATAAATATAATAGGGTTCCGGGGGGCTGAAGGTATTCCCTACCCTCTGGGATTTGAAGTAATTCGTGTCTCTTTCCAGTGTTTCTGGAATCGACGTGCTGATGGATGCTGAAGTCTGTTTTCATTGTGCTTGGACCCAATTTTTCCAGCGCTGGCTCACCAACGTTAGTGGATCATCATGATTGTGAACAGCCCGTTACGCCTGACGCTTCCGCTTCCCCTGAACCATCCCGAACATCCAACAGTGCCAGCTTGGTGGCGAGTCGGCTGATCGTTCCCCCTTTTTTTGCCTTCATAACATCTATGATCCAGCCTCGAATCCCACCGTTCTGTTTGCCCTCTTCATTGTGATCAAGGGGTTTCAACGGTTTAACCGGTTTGACCCATTTGGTTTCCCATGACAAAGGTGGCAGATAATCCCGGATGCAATGGCTCCAAAACGTATCGACAAAGTGCTGCGCCAGTTACCGATTATCCCTCAGAATAGTAACATCTTTTGACATGTCTCGACGAGGTTGGTTAACGCCTTTTGTTCCGAATAGCAGGAAGTGGTCGGAGTGATCGGAGTGTACTTTAGACACAGACTTTTACATGCGCTCCCGTGGACCTGCCGTGTTGGGTACCAGTAGTTGATTGAACATCCATCTCGTGTTCCCGAATCAGTGAAGATTATTGCAGACTACAGAGTCTTGAGAGATTGCTTGAAGCTGTTGTTGTATCAGGTTGTTTACCCCAATGAAATTGGTCCAGTAAGTTGAACAATGCGTCGCAGGTACGATCCTCTCCGCGCCACTTACATCCTGATGGCAATTACACATGGCTGGATGGACAAGCTGCAAACAACCTCGAGAGGCATTGCTCTGATTGACACGCACGTGAAGAGTGATACCCAACTCTCGACTAAACTACAACCTTGCTTGACGAATACGGGGCCAGAATTATTCACCCCAGTGTGTGTAAAAGGCTGTACAAAAGTCGAATTGTTGGAAGGGGGCCACGGATCCTCCTCTTGGATTTGACAGTGCTGACATTGTTTAGACACCCTTGCAACCACTGCACCACCGCAGTTGAGGGATCCGGATCCAGGTGTCAACAGATTTCCCCAGGAAGCTCGGTTCGGTGTACCAGCAGGCTTCTGGAATGCAGGTGGGACCGTCTCCCCATTTCATCACTTGGTCTGCTATAATAACTATGGTTGGGACTTTGTGCCATCCATCCACGGGATTCGTGGACAATATCTGTCCCACTCACAAGTCAAGGAGCTGGTGGTAGCGGAGCGAGGACTGTCCGCACAATCTTGAGCGGATGTTAACAATGTATTGTTAAACTGGCCAAATTTTAGTTCATATCATTCATAAATTTGGATGTTTCGCACTAATTATCGACTCACCTTTTAATTGCATTAGATTTCAATAGAAAGACTTTCTTAACAAACTGCTGTTTCCGTAATGACTATTTGGAGTGCCGGGCAAATGCAGGGTACACAGAAAAAAAGAAAAATTGAATTTTCTTCGATAGAGGTAATGGTAGATTTGACAGAAAATAATGGAATATTTCATGTTAATTTAAGCCAGATTACGCCTGAATTTAGTCTATTGTATGAAAGATTGCAAACAATGTTATATGGCGCATGAAAGATTACAAACAATTTCGTTGTTTACGCCTCCTCTAGCTTGGAAATGAACCGAGGGGAAATTTTACGCGTCTGTTAAAAATCATTTGCCAGAAAAATTCAATACTCGACTGTATACTTTTCTGAAAAACGACACAAACTAAGAGATCTTCTTTTAAGGTTATTGGCAAACG
>JASCZW010007302.1:0-69667 GCA_034211315.2 Aedes japonicus
TTTGTGCCATGTTCGCAGCGGCGCTCGCTGCCGCGCTCAAAACATCTATGTTTGCGTATGGTTCAGCTTCATATTCAATAGACTTCTCTGCCGCCGGTAGTATTAGTAAGCATTTCAATAATACAATGGTTTTGCTGGTTGGAAATAAAAAACAAACCGTTGTCAACCTGAACACTTTGACAGTTGATCTCGTGGTTGAAAACAATAAACAAATCGATCCTATACGTGTAAAGCAGCACACTAGTGTTTGTGAGACCGCTCGGCGAGAACCTAATAGATTGTTTTTTTTTCTGTTTTGCACCTTGCGGCGTTCAATACAGTTAAAATGTTTTCGGTCGGACAGAGATTTCATCAGAGGCCTCCCGTTGTTCAATCATCCTATAGAGATTTGATAGCTTTATGCGTAAGTTGTTTATTCGCGTATATTGGATCTTCTCTTCGGAATATAAACACAGAAGCAGTAAAAATCTAAAAATCAGTTCTTGATATTTCGTATATTTCCTCTGGTTTACATCTTACACGGTTCCATGAAAACTAAATATACAATCTTGCAGAACTGCAGGTACCAGACAGCTTACTTTCTGTGAGAAAAATACTATTTTATTCGTAGCAGGGGAAAACTATGAGCAAGATCTCTTGTTTCATGTTTAAAATAATTAAATCGAGTAAATAATCAAAGGTTATTTAAAAAACAAGTTTATGATTATCAACAACATAAATACTGGATAAATAAATGTGTGAAATAGTCGGTACATGCCAAAAATAAACTCAACAGTTAATTGGGAGCTAATTTCTCACTCATGTTAGGTATTATTGGGAGAGGAACAAATCGCTAGAACCAGATCACGATCGGTTGCATATTCTTTTACCAATCAAGGGGGTATCCTCCCCCTTCCCTACCCTGCATGAGGTGAGTTGATAAAAGATTATGTGCCCAATCGGATACTACCGTTCAAATGCCCTCGGCTCGATTTCAAACTTGCATCTTTAAATTTCAAGGCCTGCCGTTACCCTATACGAAATTTTCAATACTCTCTCTTCATTTCTATTCGTTCTAGCAATAAATTACTGTCCACTCCTAGAGCTTCTCATAGAGATGAGAAATTTTCTGCTTCTGACAAATTTTACAACATAAATACTATTCAATAAAGTGATATCGTTACAGAAACTAATCACCGCTAATAACTCTTCAAATTTAAAAATGTTTTTAAATTTTAAAAATGGAACGAAAAATTCACATGTCATTACATTCGCATTTCACATAGCATTATTTTACTTGATATGATAAAAATATATTCATGGCAGCACAGATATAAAAGATGTACATATATAGTAATAACTACTTATGGACAATATTTTGAATAAAGCGTTATACGGCATTCACTTTAACGCATTTTTCGATGAAAAGCAGTGATAATTTGCCTAGCTTGCAAATTCCTCCCCAAACCATCACTGACGCAGCACTTTGGAACCGTGGAATATTCCTATCACTCTTTGGAACAGTTTTCGAAGAGAGAGCCCATATTGTGGGATTGTTGCAAGACGAATAACTTTTCGTCGGAAAAGAAAGATTCTTCCTCACCGTGCCGCGACAAAAGCAGACTTGCTCTTTCGAGTCGTTTCTGCTTGGAAGGTTCCGTGAACCTTACGTTTCTTGAAAGCTTGGAATCCGAGGTAATTTTGCAGTATATTATTCATTGACGATATAGAAACATTCAGGCTATTTTACGTACAGAGCGCTGTGATTTTCGTCAAATCCGTTCCCTGGCCACTTAAACAACTCGTGCAGGCCACACCGTACGAGTACGACCGGATCTCTTCCGGTCATCCAACGAGTAGATGGCACGGAACCTTCGGATGGTTCGGTACACAAAATCTCGCTTTACTCCGACGTTTGTAAATTTCTGAAAATAGCGCCCGGGCGCTCACCTTTCAAAAACTTTTTTATCACCACAGCACGAAACACTTTTGTCGCTGGTAAAAAAAAAACACCAAATGCAAACAATCGGACATAGCCTAAAAGCGTTTGCATAAACATAGTGCAAAACTACACCGAAACATTCGTGAAACATGTTGAGTATATGTTCGACACCAATGTAAGGAATAAGTGTATGAGAATATATGGGACACGGTGTACATCCATCACTTTCCAGAATCTTTCAAGAATGTTAGACTAGATTAGATTAGATTAGATTAGATAATATTTTTCATTATAATTTCGTTATCGAGTTTTTCAGCTCCAATTTGGTTCGTCTATTTACATTAGATCAAGTACCTTCCTCTCTTTCATCCTTTTATTTGTATGTTAAGCTCTTTACTTATCATAAATAGGTTATAGTCTGCTCTGTATGTCTCAACGACATCAACGATATATTTGGTGTTCACTAAAACATTTTTAAATAAAGAATGACTCTCTTCTCGGATATATCAAATAGAACTTGGAATTTGGAACTTGTTTTCTCTAAAACTATGTATCTGATAATTTCGTTTGTGTTTGCCATCGATTCTCCATCTAGCCAATGTCCCTTGATTATTCATATATTTAGTTCAAACTCATGTATCGTAGCTTTCTTCGTTAGTTTATAATTCTTTAGAGCTTTAGTCCAAATCTAATCTATCCTTCCCTAAAGTAGGAAGTATTTTCCAAACTCAAGCTCATGTTCTTATCAACTGAACCATATTGTACCGCATACGTCCAAAAGGTACTTGTAAAACCTCTCCATGTGCGACAAAGGAATTCCTCACCTCAACTCTAATTGAAAATCAATGCTTTCATTCAACTCATCTAACCAACACCTCAATTGCTGCATAATTATTAATCGTTTCCTCTTTTCCCACTCTTCTACCCCATTTTTCGCCTCCACTTCCACATCATCACCCGCAGAGCTATCGGCCTCGCTGGAAGACGACGACGATGACGACGCCAATCCGGAGGCTCGTTTCAAGAAGAAGAAGAAGTACCACCTGAAGCACAAGTACAAAAAATTCCTGCTCCCACTGCTGTTGGCCTACAAGCTCAAGTTCATGATGATGTTCCCGGCCATAATCGGCGGGCTGGCACTGCTGGTCAAGGCTGCCGGTTTGGCCGGATTCTTCTTCGCCCTGTTTGCCTCGGTTGTGAGCTTGCAGAAATCCCACTAGAAGGAGCAGGACCTTAAAACACGGATTGCGGATCGAGTGAATGAATGAGTGTGCTTTTGTAAATTGTGCAGTTTGTTTTTGAGTGTGAGTTTTGACAGAAACGGACGAAAGTTAAAAGTAAGTAGCGTGACTAATGTTTTCTTTGTTTTTTTCGCTGATCGGATGCGAAAGTTTGGAAAGCTAATGAGCATTTGTATGATACTGTGTTTGTCTTTTGTTTGGTTTATTATTTCCTTCAGGTCTGATCGAGGCACGCGTGCGCACGGAACGTTAACAAGATTCGAAAAGAAGTGATCTACTGCAAAAGGGCAAATGCGGCAAGCCAGTGAGCATGAAATTGAGACGACCTGATTAGTTTGTGCCCGGTGCAGGAGCGAAGAACGCGTTGCCGAGGATCACCGAAACGGAAAATACTCAAATGAATTTAATGCTGCTTGTTTTATGTTTTATTTTGTTTCCATCATTTTCTGTTTTGTTTTGTTCAAAAGTTGAATAACCCCTAGTGTTGACAATCTGCGAGTGAGCAGAACTGCCAAATGGACGATTATAAGTTCACACAATTCGTAGTAAGAGAAATCGCTGATTGAAGCATAGACCATGGTCACAATTGTTGCTAGTTAAAACCGTTTCTAGTGTTAGTTATTTATTGTCACTGTGAGCCGAGCGAAACAATGACCATATAAATGTAGATAATTTATTTCCCAACCTAAATCTCCTAACGAGTTCGTTTATTTACCACGATGACACTTCAGGCCCTTTTCCCCGCAATTCCAAAACGAGCCAACAGCTGTCGAAAATCACCGCCTAACGAGGCTCAAGCCATGTTTAATTTTCCACTCCAAAGAACCTCAACTCTTCGGCTCCGAACGACAGCTGTTGTTGGGCATTCCTCAAAACTAGGTCTTCCGAAGGGTTAGTGCGTGCGTTAATTGCAGTGCAGGTGCAGGTGCAGCCTATGCGTATCTAATCTTCCGACAGACATACAATTATCACTATTCTGCAATGGGAGGTTGATGATCGGGTCCGGGATTGTAGAGAAAAAGGCGGAGAAGAGAGAAACAACGCCCGCCTGCCAACATGCGAAATCGTGTTGCCAATGATTGAGTACTTGTACCTTTTTTTTTTTTGGTTTTGCCAATAGACACCTAATCGATTTCCGATTCAAAGAAACTAGGTGAGTAAGTTATCATGTATTGCTTCGGGCGTCGGATGCGGTTTGTTTGGGTTCCTGAGTAAATCAGAGGCACGTGGAATGGAGGGCCGAGTGTACTCAGTAAGTTGTAAATGCAAATCTATCAGTGATCGTGTAAGTCGGCAAAAGTAACCTCATTACGACAGGAGAAATTCCTTTTTGTTTTATGCATGTTGTTAGTTTGCGTGATTGATTTTCAAGCATATTGAACAAGATTTAGATATCGGTCTTTGTTTAACGCTGCATAAAATTAGTCGGAGTGTCGGAAGCTGTGACTGAGAAAGTATCTCAACAATGTTTCTTTTACAGCACTAAAATTTCTAAATGTGCTCCAACATATATTTGAGATGATGGTGATGAATGTTCTTACAATTTTCCCAAACGATAAAATTGTATTTTATGTGACAAGCTGCAAATAGAAGATTTTTACAGCACAAGTCCTACATTACATATGTGGATGGATTCGCACATGCCCCTGCAGCATAGTTGATAGGCGACGGTAAGCCATCCACTCAAGTGTCTTTCCCAAGCAGTAAAGCAACGTGATAGGTCTAACCACCCGTACGGATCTCATAGTTCCCGGGTTAGGGAATGGAATGATCAACCATTCTTTCCACACGCACGCTTCTTCGAATTATTGGTAAACACACCTTGCAGCCTCGACGCGGCGCGCTTTGGCAGCAGAACACGGAGCCAGAGTGTGAAATCTAATTCATTTCCTTCATGCTCCCATTTGGTTTAAGCGTGGAACTCGCGAGCTTTGACATTGCAAGCACCTTTGCACAGGTGTAAAAGAGACAACTGAAGCAGAGTGTCAGACCTGATTTTACTTGACAGGGACCGTTTTTAGTATGCGTTTAAACACTGCTGAAGTTCTTTTATACACTTTTGAAACCACCTGATGTTATTAGGAGTCACCTTAATTCAGTAGTCTGTAGGTGGCACTACTTGGACGCTCTTTATTACGACAATACTTCTTCTCAGGGCTAGTGTTGTTGCTGCAGCAACAGTAGATCTTGGCCGCACTGTGGTCACCACCGACCGCAAGAGGAGTGATCATTGCTAGTAACGGAATGACACAGCAGCAGACAACTGTCAGAGAAGGACATGGCATTATTGTAGTAGTTGGCTTACCTCATTGTAATCCTAACTCTATTGAATTATTAGTCTGTACCGTGAAGACAATTAGTTAGAATTTATTGTGCTAAGGTGAAATAATAACGCACAATTGCTAGGTAAACTCCAATTAATTATTATTGACTAGCTGATCCCGAAAGTGCGAGCGTTTGCTACGCCGGCAACTAAATGAATGTACATTACATAGAACTGACGCTTTTTTTAATGAGTTTTTTTGAGTAATAAGAGTTCAAACTTCTATCTGAACATTCTTCTTACCTAGACAATACACAGTTTGTGGCTTAGTTACCTGGATAATTCTCAGGATTGGTTGAAATTTGTATTTGAATTCACCATGAAGAAACATTTCTTGCATTCCATAAAAAAACCCCGCATACCATTTTTTTGATTCACATTTGCTTGATTGGTTAACAGTTTTGCTATGCAGAAATTTGTGTTCATTATCGAATGCGAGCCGGAAGGGGAAGCGGTCTCAAACAATCATAAGAACCTTCCCCAGCCCCAAAATACCTGCATGCATACTTACCGCTCCAATCGGTCAGACGAGACCAGTCAGACAGAAATCCATTTCAAATAGCTACCCACATGCCGCAAATGTGGTTTGACATGATTCTGAAGAGTTCTCGAGTTATGCAGAAATTTGCGCTTCATTTGATATGAGAGCCTCCCGTCTTTCTTCAAAGGGCAAAGGGGATCTCAAACGGCCAGGAAGAGGTCTGACCTTCAAAAAATCCACATGTCACCCTGATTCCATTTGCTTTCATTAGTTCTCGAGCTGTGCAGAAAATTGTCGTTTTCATTTTCTATGAGACCCCCCCTCATTAAGAGGGGGACAGAGTGAGTCTTAAACCGCCATAGGAATATGTCACTCCTTCACAAAAATTCCACATGCCAAATTTCTCAGATTCCATTTGCTGGATTAGTTCTCTCGAGTTATGTGAAATTGATTGTTTCATTTGTTTGAGGCTCAAGCGCCCCCCCACCCCCTTCAGAAGGCGGAAGAGTCTCAATGACCTTACAAACATTTCTCTCCTTCAAAAACCTCAATATGCCAAATTTGGTTCCATTTGCTGAATTAGTCCTCGACTTATGCAAAAATTTGTGTTTCATTTGTATGGAAGCCCCTCCTCCTCCCTTCCAGAAGGCGAAGGAGTCCAAACCACCTTAGAAACATTTATTTCCTTCAAAAACCTCCATATGCCAAATTTGGTTCCATTTTCTTGATTAGTTCTCGAGTTATGCATAAATTTGTGTTTCATTTGTATGGGAGGCCCCCTCCCCTTCAGAAAAGGGAGGTGTCTCAAATTAGCATTGAAACAGTATTCATCTACAAAAACCTCCACATGCCAGAATTGGTTCCATTTGTTTGATTAGTTCTTGAGTTATGCAGAAAATTGTTTTTCATTTGCACGGGAGCCCCCCTTTCTAAAGGCGGGAGGGGTGTTGAACTATAATAAGATCCTTTCCCGGACCCAGAAACCCCTGCATACAAATTTGCATAGCGGTAGGGATAGTTCTCATGTTTGGTTTAAATTTGTGTTTCGTATGTATTGGTAGCCCCCCTCTTCAGAGTGAAGAGAGGTCTTAAATTACCACAAAAACATTTCTTGCCTTCAAAAACTCACCCATACCAGTTTTGGTTCCATTTGCTTGATTAGTTATCGAGTTATGCAGGAATTTGTTTTTCATTTGCATGGGATCCCACCCTTTCTAGAAGCGGGAGGGCTCTTGTGAACTATCATAAGATGCTTTCCCGGACCCTAAAACCACTGAATACAAATTTGCATAGCAGTAGCGTCCTAATCTCCTCGTTTGGTTGAAAGTATGTTATCGTTTGTATGAGAGCCCCTTTTTAAAGGGAGGAGGGACTTTGGACCACCGTAAAAACATTTTATGCCTTAGAAAGCTCGTCCATTCCAAATTTGGTTCCATTTAGCTTGATTGTTTCTCGAGTTGTGCAGAAATTTGTATCACACTTGTTTGAGAGCATCCTTTCTCCCCTTTCCTCATCATATATCCGGAAGAGTGTCAAATCACCATAGAAACATTTCCCTCCTTCAAAAACTCTCCACACATGCGAGATTCGGTTCCATTTCCTCTTATTAGTTCTCGAAGTTATGCATAGATTTCGCGTTTGATTTGAATAGAGTTCCCCAGTGTCAGAAAGGGAGGGTTTTCAAATCAACATATGGCTGTAATGTTTTGTCTTCAAAAACCACCACATACTAAATTTGGTTCCATTTGCTCGATTAATTCTCGAGTCATGCAGAATATAGTGTATTTAGATTTTGGCATCGGAGCCTCCTCCCCTCTCTTTAGGATCGGGAGAGGGTCTCAAAACCAACATAGAAACATTTTTTTGTCTTAAAAAACCACCTAAATATCTAATATATGAGCTATGTTTTGGCACAATTTATTTATTGAATTTCCTCCCCCAAGCTGAATGTTCGTACATACGTCCAAAATTATTGCTTGAATGAGTTGAAAATGGGATTTGAAAGAAATAGAACACATATTCGCATTTTCTGCCGCACCCTGTAATCAGCAAATTTGGCAAGTTTTTAGACATAGCGCAACCTCTCGGGCCGGAGAGTCGCTGTAAAATCGCATATTCTGCGCATGGATTTTTCAATTGCTTAAGATTCAAGATGCATTGGATGTTGTGTTTGACTGTGCAGATGAAGCTGAATTTATGATTTCTCTCGAGAAGTCTAGGATCATGCACCTCATGCACACAGGCCGAGTTTACCAAGTAAGCCGAGTATCGATGAGCCTAAGGTCATGATTTATCTTGAGCACTGACCGCATAATCTATCAGTGGTGGATTGTCACACCAAGCAGCTGATGTGACAACCGATTTCAAACTGCAGTATTTGAAGCACGTCAAGTCAGTGAAGTGGCACTCCAACGTTAAGCTGAACATTTTTTGGACTTTCCGAAGATTCGCGCTGTACTTTAAGTGGAAAAACGATAGCCTTGCATTATTGTTGGATCGAAGCTATAGAACAGGGGTGCTACGTTTCAACCTAAAATTCTAGAACCTCAGAAGTGGAGCCTGTATGACCTCATCAATTGTTTAACTTTTGGTGCAGAATGATAAGGTTCCACCGGTAAACTTAAGAACTTAAGACGTGGCTATCATAACGTGAGGTTACTGTAGACCTACCGTCGAGTGGTGGCAGCCAAAAGGAAGTTCGATGATTCAAAATTTGCTGCTCACGGACGGTTCATTGATCGAAGAAGAGGTTGGCTACGGAGTGTCTGGTAAGGCCATGCACCGCTGCGGCCGGTTATCCAGTATCTATAGTATCTTTTTAGCTAGGGCTTATGCAAGTTGTCCAAAAGGACTCAGATTGTTTTGTTTACTCCGCGACTTGTCTTTCTGTTCAGTCCGCAAAGGTGCAGCTACAA
Organism: Aedes japonicus; assembly: GCA_034211315.2. Classification (NCBI taxonomy): domain Eukaryota; kingdom Metazoa; phylum Arthropoda; class Insecta; order Diptera; family Culicidae; genus Aedes; species Aedes japonicus. The sequence continues at coordinate 8,882 of JASCZW010007302.1, forward strand.
AGCAACACCATACTGGAGGTGGCTGGGTCTAGTAATTTTTCTGTATGGATAATTTCTCAACTCCCTGGGCATGGGGTATGATTGTACTTGCCACACAGCCATACTAATGCAAAAATGGTACATGGCATCGAAAGCTCCCAATAAATAACTGTGGAAGTGGACTTTTAGAACACTAAGTTGAGAGCATGCATAAAGCTTATTGTGAAGGCAATAAGCTTGAAAATGGTAAAAAAGAAGGAAGAAGCTCACTCATGGTCTCCAGTTTAGCGGCATGGTGGCCCACTGTTAAGGAGCAGAGTAAGAAGTTATCCTAGCGGAATACCCTGCTCGGACTTAATTGAGAAAGATACGGCAGTTATAGGCACAATATATGAAGTATTGCATAAAGACTGTACCTTACTGTACCTTAGTGTTTAAAAGTATTTGAGGGTGGCAGTCTTATACGATTATTTAGATAGAAACTGTTGGAATGTAAAGGGGAAAAAATGTGACACTATCTTGCTAAGGTAGGTTCGTGTTTTAAATATGCCTCTAAATTCTGCGTTGCATTTCGGTCTGGGGCTTAAAGAGTACAGCCATCATCCAAAAGTTGTTTCAGTGAAAGGAAAAACTTTCTTCACCATAGAATGCCGCGGAAAACTCAAAGTAAGAAATTACAATTGAAAAGCTCATTGACGACTCGTATTTTGGCTCCCGAAAACTGCACTTTTTGATTTATGCCCACGCAGTGATTATCAATTGCTCCCTTATGTATTAAAAACATTTAAAATGTTCAGTAAATTATTTACAAAATGTTGCGCCATTTTGAGAATACAACCACCGGAAAAATAGCATGTTTTGAACAACAAAACGCTTGTATCATTTCAGTTCTAAAAGATAGCGTATTGCTGTCTTCTAAAAAGTTGTTTGTTTAAGTAACAGGAAAAACGTTTTACAACATAATAGATCGAGGAAAAATCAAAGAAAAAAGAGCTATAAAACCGATTTGAGAGAGGGGTTCCCATATATAAAATGCTTCATATCTCAACAAAAAATACATCAAGTTGGTGTTTTGCGCAAAGTTTATGAAATTGTGAATTCTACAATTTTGCAGAATGTTTCAAAAAGCCTAGAAGGTCACACAAAAAAGTTAAAAATAAATCGTGCCCCCAATGAACGCAGTTTATGGACGACCCCTTTTTCAGATGAAAATAATCTTACCAAATACTTCTTTGAAGACACCAATTTGATTACACATCATCTAAGTGCACTTTTTATTTTATTCCTGAAAATCGCGCTCTGTGCAATGCTAGATTCACAGAAATGTTGAAAATATTTATTAAAAAAATGTCCTAATGGAAGCGATTTCAATGTTGTCGGTAACACTGAACAGTGTTACGATTCAAACAGTAATCAGGGATTGCTTTGAGTCGGTTGGTTTTTTAGTGTCAACTAGGAAGGATTTAATCGGGAAAGAATAAACAGACACTTTAGCCGAAACGAAGGTATTGTTCAAACATAATTTATTATATTATATAGTTGCTCTAATTTTCAAACGTCTGAACGTATTGTCAAGCTACAGTAAGATTAAATGTGAGCAGGCGATGTACTTCCATAGTGAATATTGAGATCCATTTCTCAAACAATACAAACAAAACAACTTAATTGAGATTATTCACCCTTTGAATCGATGTTACAAAACCCCATACGCATATCCTGTGCTTTAAATTCCGCCAGAAAAATTTACCGCTACTTCACTATTATACCACATTGATATAACCTCATACGAATCGCTCGCAGTTTGGCCGTATTATGATGGCGTCAATCACCGATTTAATTGTTCATTTTTAGTGCCGATCCGTGTGTGCCGTTCGTTGGTTGGGGTCGATAATGATGAAGTGAATTTTCCACATACGAGAGCTGAAAAAAATAATCATCGAAAACCCGTGCACCCGTCTAACTTTTAGTTGCTTGCTGGTCGCTAGAGTCCATCCACCATCGATGAAAGTAACGCACAATTTCTTAGCAGAGCTCCACACACACACGACGCATCCATCTGCTGGAGCATTTTGTGATTTACAGCGCGTGCCACATGCAATGTTTATCATGCTCTCTTGAATGGATGTGCTGCTCGGAACAGCCACTCACTGTAATGCAATGGTTATTAGCCGAGCAATTATCATATTAAAACCGCGATAAGAGCACCCACAACGTTTACCTTCTTCGCCGGCAATCGATGCGGAGGTCCGCCGTGAGAGAGTGAATTGCGAGTGGAGGAAATAGCGAAATGTGCCAAAACAATGGCGAGATCGGGGTGTGTGTGTGTTTGGAGTAAATGGTTTATGATGCCGCAATGAAAGTGGCCGCGAAAATATAATTGAGTAATCGGCCGTGCAGGCCGGGGCAGGCTTTTTAAACACAGTTGAAGTAAAAAGAGTCATGGCGGGTTTGTTTTCTTTCTTCTTTCTCGATCGAAAATAGATCGATCAATAGGGGTAGGAGATGCATCTCAAAACATAAAAATAGCCAATTGTATAGAGTGTTTATTTGCTTTTAGTTTTGCGAATTTAGTTTTTTTATCGATGATACGGATATGTGGAGTTGCATTTAAAGCTCACCAGCAAAAAAATGGTAATTAAACGGTACAGATAGTTGTAACGAATGTACCAATTATATGCTCTTGATCAAGTCTATTTTTCATAATTGGGTATCATTGTATGAATTCAAAAATATGATGAAATTTATACGGAAACATTCATTAAGAATATAAAGAGTGATTTAAATTACAAACTGGAGTATCAAATAGACATAAAACCATGTGCTGGAGGGTATAATATTATAAATTTGGCAGTGTTCAAAATTGTTCTTCATAACAGACCCATTCGAATGTTTTACGAGAATAATTTTAAGATGGTGTGAGATTTCCTGTTAACCTTATTAGAAAGAAAATATAGCGATTGCTTTACAATTGTACATTTGAATCAAGACCGGACTAAACATTTCAATATACCATTAAACTCAACTCGACTAGTATGTGAAATGCATTTGTATGTTTGAATACCCAGTGAAGTAAAAATTGCCCATGGGACCCTCTCTACTTCAAAATTGGGATTGAACATGTTTGAAATGAAATTTGCAAGTGATGAAAAAAGGTGCTAGCAACGCATTTTTCGAGAACCTCGAAACTAAAAAAACTCACACGTGTATTGAAACTATCCATAATTTAAACAAACAACATTTATCAATTTCCATAAAAAAAAAACCAAATTTTTTGAACAGAAAAAAAATTAAACATAAATCAATCAAAAAGTTCCATAAGAAAAAGAACTACACAACAAAACTAAAAGATGAAAAAAAATAAAAATTGTCATTGAGGAATTATCAAATATCTGTAAAGGTATCAATATTTATATAAATGCTAGGTGTAAACACTGTCTGTCTGTCTATTTGTCTGTCTAAAGCTTATAGATTCGAATCTACTGAACTGATCGGCGTGAAATTTTGAACAGAGGGGTTTTTGGGTCCGAAAAAGGTTCTGATGATAATTTGAGCCTCCACCCAACTATGAAAGGGAGGGGGGGCTCTTAAACAAATTCCTGTATAACTCGAAAACTAATCAAGCAAATAAAACATAATTTAGCATGAGGAAGGTTTTGTAGGTAAGAAATGTTTCAATGGTGGTTTGAAACTCCTCCTCATTCTGAAGAAGAAAAGGGGAGGGGTCTCCGATACAAATGAAACACAAATGTCTGCATAACTCGAAAACTAATCAAGCAAATGGAACCAAATTTGGCAAGTGGAGGTTTTTGATGGCAAGAAATGTTTCTACGGTGGTTCAGATCCCTCTGCCTGCAAGAAGAGAGGGGCTCCCATACTAATAGAACACAAATTTCTGCATAACTCTAAAGCTTATCAGGCAGATGAAACCAAAGTTGGCATCTCCGTTTAGATTTGGATAAATAATAACTATTATTGAGCTATTTTTCTTCAAAACAAACGCGATTACTTTCAAAAAATTTATTTGTTGTAATGAATTGTGTTTTACAACTAAGTTTATCGTGTCAGGAACGACTCAAAACAGCGACTTTTCTAAATGTTAGGGGCATCTGAATCACCATCCATGGGCCAACGAGCGAATATAAATCCAACTGTGCACTATGGCCCTCCGGAAAGCTAGAGGGTTGACGTCTGGCCTTGCAAGTCAGACGGAAAACCTCGCAAGAACAAGAACGACAACAGCAGAATACGGACCGGAACAATCGTTGAAGACAGGTACGTGGAACTGCAGATCCTTCTAATTTGGCGGAAGTACCCCCATAATGTCCAATTTACTGAAGAATCGTAAGTTTAGCGTCATTACGCCATAGGCATGAAGTAGGAACCGATGTATGGTGCATACGCTTAGAGCTAATCAAACCATCTACCAGTTTTGTGGCACGCCACGTGTGCTGGGAACAACTTTCAAAGTGATGAGCGAAATACAGAAGTGCGTGATGGGGTGGTGGCCAATCAACGAAATAATGTGCATTTTGAGGATCAGGGGTCAGTTTTTAATTTTCAGCATTATCAACGTACATTACCCGTACCCCGGAAGTACTGATGAAAGAAAGGATAAGTTCAAAGCCCATCGAGAACGTTAATATGACCACTGCCGAAGCTATGACATCAAGATTATCATAGGAAACTTAAATACTCAGGTCAGCCAGTAGCAGAAGTTAAGAACGATTATTTGAAAGTTCACAACGGCCTAAGACTTAATGAGCTCGATACCTCCAAGAATATGGCCATTCGTACCAAAACTTCCAGTACAAATGCATCTGGCGGTCGGTGAAGCACACAAAATCCCAAATCAGCCCCGTTATGATTTTTGAACGGCACTTCTCTGACATTATCCCTGGTGTTGGTAAAACGGCGACAAAACAGTTTGTCGTTTACAACATACGGTACCGTCGCCCTCTTTGGTACAATCACGAACGACTGAAGTAATCTAATGTCACCATAGCCAACGTGCAGAATATCGAACCAGCGGTTCCGGAGGAGCGTATGCCCGACGAAACTCCTCTTCAAAACTGCTGAAATAATATCAAAGCAGCCATCAACAACACAGAACGTCATGGGGTTTGTGAAACAGAGATCATGGAACTATTGGTGGATAAGGACGCAGCGGGGGCAGTAATGAGGCAGCACAAGACCCGGTAGAACATAGACCGTTAAAGACGAAAGCGTCTGGAAGAAGTGGAAAGTAGTTGAATTAAGCAGCTGCACCGCACTCAAGAAACGTAGAAGTTCTACCATGTGCAAAGAAATGTGTACAGATTAAGATCGACGGATTGATATGAAGTAATTGATAGGTAGAAGCACCCACAAATAACTAAATGGTGCAGAAGACCAAGACAGCGGAAAAAATGAGTAAGTCAGCACGACGGACGATGAAAACAAGCCAGCTCCCATACTAGACGTACATGATGATATCCAACAGCACAACAAAAAAAGGCATCTGGCAAAGATGGTATCGGACCTGATCTCATCAAGATGAGCCTAGAGAAGCTGTCCATCCTTCGGCATCGACTGATATTCCGAATCTGGGAAACCAAACAACTACCGAAGGAGGGGTTGTATGTCCCATCTACAATAAGTTGGAGTGTGTGAACTATCGAGATATCACAATCCCAAATGCCGCCTACCAAGTGCTATACCAGATCGTATAGATCATTGCACAATGGCGTCATCAATGCAGTTTTGACAGTTCAGGGAGCTTGTTTACGTGGACTTAGAAAATTTTCAGTAAGATCGGTTTGAGAATTTGTGCTCTAAATTTATTATAGTAAAATTGAAGTAAAATTGCCGGAAAACAGAAACTAGTGCTTATTATCGCATCATTGCTTGGATCTAATCGTACAGAAACTGGAAAACGACAATGAAAAATTTTGCTTGAGCGGTCCAAATTCTAACACCTTGAATACAAGCTCCCTAAACTGTCAAAAAAGTGAGGTTAATACATTCCGTGCAAAGATCTATTCCCTCGTCTATGATGAACAATTAATGAATTCATGGGAAGCTATCAGGTTTGTTTCGTCGATGGGCACTCAACAACGGATCTGATCTTTATTGTACGGAGAAGGTTTGAATAGACTGTTCCGAAAAATATAAATACACTTACATTAATTGTTAAGTTATGTATTCTCCGTGCGTAGAGTAACGATTATGATGTAGAAGGAGATGTTCGCTCATCACCATGAGGCACCAAGAGTGAACATTAATGTTTTTGGCTAGAATGAAAGATATGAAGATAAAATGTTGATAGTTCCGTCAGTGTGCGGCAGGTTGGAAATAGAACAGATGTTTTTATTTAGGAAATTGAGCGAAAGGGCATGTATCCAGTGGTACTCGAACCATGGATATCAATTCTTGCCTAACATCCCACTGCGGGGTAGGTTGTAGCAACTGAACAAGTCCGCCACTTCAACAGGCAAAAATTGACGTATGGAAAGACGCTCATGTACCACTGTGGCTTGTTGAGTATATCTATTGTGTGCACTCTGTTTATTGATGCGATCATCTCCTTCTTCATCATAAATACACTTGCTTTCCCAAATCAAAAAGACCTTGCTGTGATTTTTGTTTATTTCATTCCCAAACATAGAAAATTACAATGTTTTCTTCCCATTGTCTTTTCAAATTGCTTGATTTTTCGTAGGAGTCGATATCAAAGCGGAAAACAGTCTCCAATATGATTAGGGGATTTTTTTTCTTAGCCGATCACTTATTCTTTTTTTTTTTTCAACTTTTTATTCAATTTTATTTCGTACGTTAGCACTTGAAATGAAATTCGTTTATTAACTTATCAAATTAGTTTATTCACTTTATTCCTTATAATTACTTCAATTTTTACTCAAATTTGTGAATTGGTTCGCTCTTCACAACAGATTCTTTTTTGAACGGGAGATACTGCAAGGGATCGATTCACATGCGGGTTACCCTTTTAACTTCATATAGTTTCATGGGCGGGCGGAAATAGAAGTCCACTACTACATCATCATAATTCGAGTATTTTGGGCTCCGTTGTCATGCCATCTCGTTGGGACGACTACTCGTTGACTCGATGAACAGGGGATCTCTCGACAAACAGGCGGCGCTAGTTTATTCGTACACGAATGTAGGCGGGTTCTCTAACTTTTCCCACAATACTCATAAGCTTCCTATCCTATCCTCTGGTTTCATGTATTTTTTCAGCTTCGTGTTCGTCAAAGCCCAGAAAGTTTCGATAGGGCGAATCTCTTGGCAGTTTGGTGGATTCATCTCCTCCGGTACAAATATGAAATTGTTCCTTTTGTCCCACTCTAGTGCATATTTAGAGTAATGGCAAGAAACAAAATCAGGTCAAAAGATTGTAGGCTTGTTATGCAGTTTGAGAGTAGCAACATTTCTGCAGACACTACTTCACGTAGATTTGAACATTCATTGTGTCTGTCGTAATGGGTGGACCAGATATTTTTCCACATCCGCATATGGCCTGCCACATCATTACCTTCCTGCCGAATTTTTCAGTGTAAATGGCATTCACTGATCCAAGAACATTCTTCACTTCGGCGAGGTATAAAACTGTTGTACCGGCAGAGTTTTGTGTTCAAGTTATATGAAGGATCCATCGTTCATGATAACACAGCCAGATTTTTTGGTCAGCAGTTTGTCGTACAGCTTTGAGCCCTCGATTTCAGCCGAGATTCAACCTGTGTGGTGCTTCGTTTTGGCTGCTTCTGCTACCGACGAGTCTTCAGGCCCATTCTTGGCACACATAACATTAGTCGCCGAAGTACTTAACTTTTTCGTCACATATAGGACTGATGCTGAAGGATGGCGCTTAAAACAGTCCCTTAACTTTCTGTCGATTATAGGGTAAGCTTGACCGGGTTTTCTACCCTGTCTCGGGCAATCTACAAAAGAGCACTTGAATTGCATTTTGAATGAGTGTCATTAGTGTATTAATAATTATCGAAACAGTCCATCTTATTCGAAGTGTGGAAAGTGTGACTGCTACTTGGCACCCCAGTGGGTCTGGGTTCAATCCCAATCGAGAGCAGTGGTTTTTCTTAAGCGATAAAATCCCGGCTCATGTGTGCGACATGTTGGGTTCCGGTTGCGAAGTAGTCTTCCTGGCGTCGGTGGTTGTCATCACGTTGTGAGGAATTAGGCCGACGGAATAGAAACGAATAAAAAAAAATCATATTATTTTATGTATAGGATGGCGACTCATAACGCTGGGGGATCACCTTTTCGTGGTGCATTACCGAGTATCAGATCTACCACCGAACTCTAGTCTTAATTATTTCAAACTAGGGAACATATTTATTTTCGTAGTCAAAGGAAAATATTTTAGTCCTTATTACATTTTATGTCTTGTGAAAAGCGACAATACTCGGATTGAGCTACCGAGGATGAGCTTAGACATGGTTAGTCTTCATTTATGTGAATTTTCATTATGATTGTTTTGACGAAACTAGGTTGGACGAGCGATTCCAAAATGTGCAGATATTTGTTGAAGATGCTCTGTGGTGACATTAATCCTGTCAATTTTTCGCTGTAACCCAACCGACCAATTAGAGAGTCACACATACAATAATCTTATACAAAAAATCTAGTCGTGTGATTTGAATTCGGCTGAGTAAATCAATACTGGATCACCACCACCTTCAACCGTTCCATCATCTCCAGAAGGGTGTATTCGATAAAAATGGCACACAGAGAATCTTCTGTAACTTTTGAATCGTATGAGTAAAAAACCTAGAAATTTAAGTAGATCTTATCCATAGTGTATTACTTACATCTGCCAAGTTTCATAAAGGGTGTCCACGATGAAATTGCCACACTATGAAATTGCTCTAACTTTTTAACCGTTGGGTAGAATTTAATGAAAATTTTGATGGATTTAGTTCATAGTGCATCATTTCCTGTAAGTTTTAAAGTCCTGTGATCAAACTCGCGGAAATGGAGTCGAAAGAACAGCTCGTGCGTGATAAAATCTTGCGCATTCATCACGAGAAGAAGGATCTCTCGCATCGTTCCATCGCTAAAACGTTGGGAATCGCGAATTTCACGGTGTAGCGAGTGATTAAGCGGTTCGAGGAACGGTTGACCACCGATCGGAAGCCCAGAAGTGAAGGAAAAAGTATTCCGTACAACACCAAAAATCACAACCGCGTAGTTGGGGCCTTCAACCGAAATCCGAACGCCTCCGTTCGGGATGTGGCTGGATTTGTCCGAAGCCGAAGTTTTGTCCAGAAGCGCTTCGAACGTTCAAGGTACAAAAGGCCCCTAATCGCGACGAGAAGCAGAACAAGTCCGCCAAAACCCGTGCCAGGAAGTTGTACCTCAACATGCTGACGAAAGTTGAATGCTGCATCATGGACGACGAAACATATGTGAAGGCCGACTTCAAACAGATCCCCGGCAACCTGTTTTTCACGGCCAAGGATAAGTTCAGCGTTCCGGAGCATGTCCGCACTCAGAAGATGTCCAAATTTGCGAAGAAATTCCTGGTTTGGCAAGCCATCTGCACGTGCGGGAAGCGGAGTGCACCTTTCGTGACCCAGGACACGATGAACGGACAGGTGTACATAAAAGAGTGCCTCCAGAAGCGGCTGCTTCCTCTCCTGAAGGCCCACAACGTCCCAACAATCTTCTGGCCGGATTTGGGCTCATGCCACTACTCCAAGGACGTGCTGAAGTGGTATGCGGAAAATAAGGTCAATTTCGTGCCGAAAATGTTCAACCCTCCCAACACTCCGGAGCTCCGCCCCATCGAGAAGTACTGGGCGATTATGAAACAGCACCTTTTTAAACGACCTAAGGTAGTTAAGACAGTCGAGGAACTGAAGAAAGTATGGGTTTACATGCAAAAAACGGTTGATTCACAGGTTGTTCAGAATCTTATGACCGGGGTTAAGGCCAAGGTGCTGGCATTTGCGTATGGACTGTAAATAAAATACGAATAAAATAGTAAAATGAAGTTTAATAGTTATTTCTCAATCCCTGAAAATTTGATGGCAATCGGATGAAAACTCGAATTTTGCGAATAAATTTTATGTGTGGCAATTTCATCGTCGACACCCTTTAGTTATATATTCAGTAGTTCCAATCATGTCGTCGAAACAAAAAATTGTCCGTGAGAAAATTTTGTACACTCACAATCAAAATACAGGGGCGTCCCACCGGTGGATTGCTAAAAGGCTTGGAATTGCAAATACAACTGTGTCTCGTGTAATAAGAACCTTCAAGGAGCGTCTGAGTGTCCAAAGGAAGGAAGGGAGTGGTCGTAAAAGTGGTCCAATGGACAGTAAAATGGCCAGGAAAGTCGTACAACAATTCAAGAACCGTCCAAACATGTCAATTGAGATGTCGCTAAAAAGTCTAAGGTGTCAGTCGGTTTTGTGCAGAAAACCATGAAGCGTGCTGGGTTACATGTTCACAAAGTGCAAAAAGCCCCAAACCGGAATGAAAAACAAAACATCACTGCGAAAATCCGCGCCCGGAAACTTTACACGAAGCTGCTCACCAAATCCGGTTGCATCGTGATGGATGACGAAACATACGTCAAGGCCGACTTCCGTCAACTTCCTGGGCAAGAATATTTCGTTGCCAAGTCGATGTTCGATGTTCCGGAGGATGTTCGAAAGAAGAAACTATCGAAATTTGCAAAGAAGTTTCTAATCTGACAGGTGATTTGCGGATGTGGTGAAATAAGTGCTCCCTTCATCACTTCCGGAACAATAAACGGTGCGATTTACACGGAAGAGTGCCTTAGAAGCGTCTCTTGCCATTCATTAAGAAGCACAAAGGATCAAGTCTGTTTTGGCCTGATCTAGCATCCTGCCACTACGCTCGAAACGTATTGGAGTGGTACCGAGCCAACGGAGTCAATTTTGTGCCAAAGGATATGAACCCACCAAATTCACCGGAACTTCGTCCAATTGAAAAATTCTGGGCAATTATGAAAAAGGAACTTCGCAAACATCCCAAAACTATAAAAGCAGAAAAGAAAACACTGAAAAATCGGTTGCAAAATTTGATGGGAGTGAAAGAAGGTGTTCGGGATGGAGATGAAATCGAATCAAATGAAACAAAACTCATTAGTAGTTCTTCATTCCCTGAAAATTTCAAGAAAATCCGATAATCAGTTTAATTTTGATGAGTATATATGTGTGTGCCACTTTTATCGAATACACCCTTTAATTAGTGATGAGTGACTTTTCAATGCAGTTTTGAGCTAATCATTAATCGTTTTTGCCGCAACGGAAAGCATTGCATGGCGGATTTCTGCAAATCAAGCCCCTTTCAATCAACGAGTCAATATTTTTTGATTCTATGGCTGAATTCAAGATAAGGAAACTCCGAATAGGTTTCAGGACTTAGTTGCAATATCCGGAATTCATTAGATTTTGCGGCTGACCAGCCAGCATTTCTCATATTGAAGTGTTTTTTCATGTTTGTAATGCTAGAATGTGTCGCTGGTTTCTAAATTGATTATAAATCAATCGATTCCAATTTCCTTAACGACCGAAAGCAACCACGATATTTTACAATATTTTTGCCCATCATGTATCAAGTAATCCTGTTCAAAACCCAAGTAACCGTGGTCCGATAGTCACCTGCTTCAACTCAAACGTAATAGAACTAAAAAATTACGGCCTGAATCAAAAAGTTATTTGAACTATGCAGGTATTTTTACAGAAACATTTACAATTTATCAAAAGGTAATTGAGGTAACATAGTCAATGACATATTCTTCCTACAGCCTAGTCAACTATCCTCTGGTGTTTTATGTGAGGTTTGAGTACTTGAATTAAGAGTGGTAACTTGGAGTTATATACCCTTATACGTCAATAAAATGGAATAAAATGCAATATTAAAGTAATGCAATGTTGTTGCAGCAATCCAAGAAATCGGATACGTATTCTTTAACCACCCGTTCTTCTACTTTCAGACATTCTTCTCTTTTCAGAAAGCGAGTAATGGCGCTACAATGATAAGGCATATAGTGCTAGCGCTAGACTAGATGATTCCAACGACCATTTTTTTTATTATTTTATTAACAGGGCATTCTGTTCAACTATTCTCTCCGACTATTCGTTTCCTGTTGCCTTTGATATCTATTGATGGGTGGGTTCCCCGTGTCTTCTTAAGGTAGATACCAAATCCTCCCTTTCTCCAACGGTTGCATGGACGTGGCCAGGTGAGCGATCGAGGAGTGTCTTCGTGGAGATTATTGTGTGAAGACTCGTTCCAGTTATTGGATCCGTTTGATGGTGACATGCAATCTCTTTAACGAATTATTCCCCATCGTAGCTCCATCCACGAGGTGCGCAAACGTCAATGCTATTTAGTGGCCGCACTAGAGTCGGACAACGCAAGCCATCCTTGGATCTAAAACACAAATCTGTTCCCAGCTCCTGATATGAAATCGTGGGTAACCAAAGTCATTGAGAACAAATGGGCCAAAGAATGGCGATGTATTGGGAAGGAGGAACCAGGAATTTTCCATATGGAGAATTAAAGGAGATATCATCAAGTGGGAGGACCCCAAGGATCACCGGGAACAGCAGAAGCTAGCAAGACTGAGGACCGGACACGTGGGTTTGGTTTGGGAATTTGAAATCATGTGTTGGCCATCTTAATCAGCCGCTGCCGCTGCATCATTTCCTGCAGCTCCAAAACCAGTGAACGCGACTTCCGCTTCCTGACATGTACGTCCATGTTCGCCAGGAACTTTTTCACTGTTTGGCCGGTTGAACCGACCTCCCGGCCAAGCGCACGCAGCGATGGAGCCACTTTTCCCTCGGTCTTCTTTGGAGCTTCTTGTCGCTCAGGGTCGTCAGCCGTCCAGGCTTTCTTTCGATGCTCTGATTGTGGTCTAATAGTGTCATGATGTTGTAGATACCAGAATACGGGGTCCACAAAGTACCGCACGATGTCCGTTTTCGACGCGGCAGGGTGCCGTTCTTTGAACGCGCATAATTCTGAACGGAATTGCTTCACTGTTTTCTTTTTCACGGTTAGAGTTCGGCTGATAGAGCTGTCAAATTTTGTCTGCTGACTCATGGGTTACTATGATTGATGCTGCTGCATGGGTAGTTTTGTCAGTGCGGGTGAAGGTGAACCCATGAAAAATCGGCTATTTTTTTAAATGCATGTGTTATTTCATATTACTGGATCGGAAATTCGGAAAGAACAAGACTAACGAAAATGGACTAGCAAAATAAATTCAAATAAATAGGGAACTTAAAGTCCCAAACACTAGAGGTGGTCCCTTCTTGACTCGTATTGGGTGAAAACTTATTATAATAAGGGGGTTCTTCCCCAAAAACTTAGGAGAGCCACTTTAGGACCCTTCCTCGTATTATTCACTCGATAAAGAGACGAACCAGCCTTTGGCTGAAAGTCTCTATAATAAAGAAACAAACAAAAAAGAACTTCCTCACTCAACCATTTAAATTGTGAGGTTTACTGTGTGAAAAAAACTCTGCATAGAATGAATAAAAGTACAATGAGTTTAACATGGAAGATTTTTTGAGCAAAAAAGTAGAGTGGCAATGAAAATCAACCATAACAGTGGCCATTTAAAGATTTAGCGATCCCGCCGCTTAAAGTGCACTGCACTTCAACAATGTGATCGTTTTCACCGAAAGACCACACACGAGATCCTCGGAAGTGTCAAATGCAAACTCTTCCAATGCCATAAAAACTCACTCAAGGGTTGGAATAGCTCTCACAACTCTCAAGCATTCCCACCAGCACCGATTCAAATTAATCCACCGCTGTTCAACGATCTACGAATTTGGAAAAACGCAACTGTCATCGGAGGCCCATTGTTTACACGCACTTCACCCGAGCTGGGTAATGAATGCCGCACGCTCTCCGTTGTCATGTGTCTGAGCAATAAATTGCTTGCTTGGATGTAAGCCCGGCTCTCGCTGCCACCTCCGGAGAAGAGATGCTAAGTCACAATTTAGTCACACTCTGTGTGACTGTAATTGAACAGTGACGACAGAAAAGCTTGACAAGGGCAATTATGTGAAGAGCGCGATCAGGTTGCGATTATGCCTTTTCATCGTCGCGTTGGGGTGAAATTGATTCAAACGAAATAGAAAGTACTTAACGTAGCACAGTACAAGGGATTGATTTCGAAAGCGTGACAAATTCCACAAGTGCGGTCATTTGCCGCGCGAAAATTGACGCACAAATTTGGCGATCATCTTTTGACCCTTTGTTAGATTTGAATGGGTAAATTAATTGAGCATGAATTGCGAGTTCCACTTGGAGAGGAGAAATTTTAATTTCTACTAATGGAAAGACCGACAACTTGTCTACGCATCGTAAATTCAACCGTGCATGGCAGGAGGGATGTCGAGAAGGCCTCGACTCTTTCTTTGATTCAAGCTATTAGTTGAGGTGTGGTCAGTCTACTAGTGGTGTACAGTCAGTATTACAAGGTGGTGAGTTCAATAGACAGTTTGGTTGACATATAATAATGATTCTTACATGGGAAGGATCATAAAAAAATAATTTTATTCACTAACTTTTAATTACATTCGATCACTAATTATATTCAATCACTAACTACTTTTGATTATGTTCAATCACTAACTACAACTGACTGTTCGATTCGCGGTCGAAGCCTATTTAAACCTAAATCTGCTAATCCTGCAATATGCTCCACGGTTCTGTCGGTCACTTCCAATCTTGCTGACAATGCGTCTCGGTGGTTCGTTGACATCGGTGGCGTGTTCGCTGGTATGGACGGTGGTGCGATATTCTTATGTACTATGGACTTTAGTACTCAGCATAATAGAGTCATCTGGCGTATAACTCCTCCGGGGGGTGAAAAAGCGTGTCCTCACGCGTTCGAACTTCCTTCGATTGGTTCTTCCTTTGATGTTGATTTTTTTGCTTTTGACTTCTGTGCTTTCCTGATTAATATGGTTTGGATGATCTGACTGAAATAGAGAATAGCAAACAGGACTATGGTTAAGGTAATGATGGTGGAGAAGGTGATTCCACCCAGTAGGCTCCAGTTCCAAATTTTGTTTCTAGATTGTTCGAGGTAAACATGTTGGATGTGTTTCCTGTTCATCAGACTCCTGTTGTCTAGAGATGCCAAATCGTTTTCCTCAAGTAGGTGGTTGAGTTTGATGTTGTATGTTGCTCCATGAAATAGTGATGTCTTCATGGTGGTTTCCTTGGATGTGAATGTCTGGTTCATGAATTTTATGCTGCAGTTTGAGAAGGTAATCAAGAGGTTTCCATGCATGGTTCGGTTATCTGGGCCGCAGTTTGATGACATAATGTGTCCTTTGGCGTTGTTTATTGGAAGTAAATCGTCTGCAATAAAGTCTGCTGAGGTAGAGTAATCGGGTTGCGTTATGCAGTGACTTGATGAGCCCATGATTATTGGGTGTATGCAATCGTCCGAAAATTTTGTAATAAATGAGCTACTCTGAACGTATAAATTCGGTTGAGTAGTACTGTAAAGTCTGTCTTTGTGCTTCACTAGATATGGTGGACAACTTTTAATGGTTGTGTTGTTATTGTTTAGTGGAAATAGTTGAATTACCTTCGATTCTTCTTTTTGTAGCTCTGGGATTCGTAAAATGTAGAGTAATGTTTCCTTGTTGTCTGCTATTTTGGGGGTGACGTACGTGATTGCTTCGTCGGGTAATCCAATCTTGACACCTTGGTCTTCTAAGATGGTTTTAATCATTGTAACTTCTCGAAATGAAAGGATTTTTGTACTGGTTATAGATGCTTTGGATAACGAAATAGCTTCCTGAATTTCTTCCAGAATTTTGTTAATTGCGTCAATATTAATGATTGTTGTAACGGTGTCGATTTCGTTTAGAATTAGTTCGTTGGTTTGCTTGTTCTCTATGAGTCTTCTCATCTCGTGCGTAAGGTTTTTAATCCTCAGTCCTAATTGTTGGTTAACTTTGTACTGTACGTTATTGCTTTCTATGAGGTCATTCATAGTGTTGTTGATGATGTGAAGGTCTTCCGCGTCGGGGCTACCACCGATCCATTTCCAAGTAGATCCAATAATGTTGAAACTCCTTCTATGGCGAAACTGCTGTGGTTTAATTTGGTTAAAATTAGAATATAAATTTTTGATCTTGTGTTTTACAATGTTTGAAAGCGAGTTATTAATTTTACTGTATACAATATTTGTTAACAAATTTATGGTTGCGTCTAAATCAGTAATATTAATTTCATGGATTATACGGAAGTCTCCTACTTGAATTTTGCACGAGTTGCTGTTTAGTACTAGTATGGGTTGATCATTTAAATTAAGGATGTGCAATTCTTGACCGTAGCTAGCGTGTAGTAGATTAGAGATAATAAGTATAAAAATTTCATTTTTCTTGAGATTCGATTATTTGAACTTTCCTATCTAACTAATTCTTTGAGTTAGTGATTTCCTATGCAAATTACTAAAAATTTCGTTTTCTTGTGTTTTTTTTTATAACTGAAAAGAGAAAGTAAGTGTCTGTCGATGGGTGAGCGTCTTTTAGTGTCTCGTCTTTTAACGTCTGTCATTCATCTTTCGTGGAAGATTCCTAAAACGAGAGAAAAAAACTTTCAGGGTGATTTTGTTTTTTTTTTGAAATGGGGTTTTCTGTAACTAAAAAGAGGAAGTGAAGGATTAGGGGTTTCTTCACTGCAGTTGTGAGAACAAAATAACCTGAAATGAGAAAAAAAATGATATTAGTATAATTTGGATTTTATTTCCTTAATCGTTTGACTTTATTTTTATTTCGTTTCACATTCCTGGGTATGGTAATGGTTTTATTGTTGTTTTCTTTGCATTTTGTAGCGGTGAATCGGGGGTCTGTTTTCTTTCTAGTAGTTTTTTTTATATAGAGATCGTTGTCAACCTCGATCTCTGGTGGATTCTCTTTAGCGTTATTATATTTTGTCATGTTAGTCCTTGTTTTTTCCAGATGATTTTTTACTTTTGTTAATATATTTTGAGCAGCTTGTGAAACGTCTTGTGGATGAACAATATTTCTCTGATTGAATACAATTTCATTCGGTTTGAAGGAAGTGGCTGAGTGTACTGTCTCGTTATAGAGAGCAATAACGAGTGCAATGATTTCTGGGCTGTTTAGTTCGGGGAATTTGTGTTTATTGGTATTAAACATTTCGATGATGGTACTGTGGGTTTTCTCAATCTGCCCATTAGATTCAGATGAAGATGCAAACTCTATCTGAATTCCAAGTTCGCTGAGAAAACTTTTGAGTTGTATGCTTGTAGAATGAAGCTTCGTGGTCGCAAATCAATATTTTAGGCGTTCCAAAATGTAGGAAATATTGTGATAAGGCGTTTTGTATGGCAGTCACGTTTCTGGTTGGAATTTCTATTATGTAGAGGTGTTTAGAGAAGGCACATATTAACGTTAAATAGTTGTGTTTATCCATGCCAAAAATGTCCATGTGTACTCTGATAAAAGGAGCTGTTTCGATAGGCCTGGGTGACAGCTTAATATTATAAGGTTTTCTTTCGTATTTATGGTGTGCACAGATGGTGCAGGAATTTATGAATTTTT
Organism: Aedes japonicus; assembly: GCA_034211315.2. Lineage (NCBI taxonomy): Eukaryota > Metazoa > Arthropoda > Insecta > Diptera > Culicidae > Aedes > Aedes japonicus. Next base: position 26,455 of record JASCZW010007302.1, read on the forward strand.
TTATTTTCTTGATCATTTTAGGGAAAAAGAATGATCGCCTTATTTGATTTTCTACTTCCTGAATTCCGCGATGTGCGCGTTCGTGTTCTTTTTTAATAATTTGGTCCTGTCTTTCTTCTATAGTTACGTCTTCTACAATATTTTGTGTAATAACAAAATGTGAGTTTGAGTTTGAAAAGTGTTCCTTGTACACATCCTGAATTGTTTGTAATATATTTTCGGGGGCTTGAATGGCAGTTTGTTTACCATTATGGTATGTTTTTAGTGCATCTGTTATAGCTTGATAATCAAATGAGTTACGACAGATTATTGTTCTTCTGAAGTTTGGGAAAGTTTGTTCATTGATGGTTGTAGTAAAGCTGGTTTCCCGGAATATTAATTGGTTTCTAAAATTATTAATAGGTCTCTCTGTGAAGTGACTGTAAAATTCGTCCGAGTCGTCGGCGGAGTGTATAGTGTCGGGTAGAGATTCACTGTCTATTTCGTTTACATTTGCATCGATTTTCCGGCTCAATGCGTCAGCAACGACGTTTGTTTTGCCAGTCTTGTAGGTTACATCATAGTCGTAGTTCTCTAAGTCTAGTCTCCAACGAATTAGTTTTTGAGTTTTGGTTGAGTTTTTAATAAAAATTAATGGTTTATGGTCTGTTATGAGGGTAAATTTATTTCCGTACAAATAGGGTTTAAATTTTCCAACTGCCCAGATTATGGCAAGAGCTTCCTTTTCCGTAGTAGATTAGTTGATTTCATGTTTGTTCAGTGTTCGAGATGCAAAGGCAACTGGGTGGTCTTTGGTTTCATGAATTTGAGACAGAACAGCTCCAAGTGCATAATTGGAAGCGTCTGTTGTTAGGATAAAACGTTTTGAGAAGTCGGAATATCTAAGTATGGGATCTGCTATGAGGATTTTTTTACACTTTTCAAAAGCTTCTATGAATTGAGGGTCGCTATTATTGAAGTCTATTTCTTTTTTTAAGTATCTAGTCATTGGCTTTGTAAGCTTTGCATAGTCTTTAATAAATTTTCTATAATACCCTAGCAGTCCTAAAAATTGTTTGATTTGTTTTTCTGAAGTGGGTAATTTCCAATTTTCTATTTCCTTGATTTTGTCTGGATTGGGTTTGATACCGTTTCCAGTGATAAGATGGCCTAAGAACTCACAATCTCTTTTTAAGAATTCACATTTGTCTAACTGAATTTTTAAATTAGACAATGCGAGTTTTTCGAGTACTTTTCCTAAATTTTCCAAATGTTCGTGCAAGTTTTTCCCAAATATAATTATATCGTCTAAATAAACGTAGCACACTTTGCCGATGAGGTCTCCTAAAATAGAGTTCATCGCTCGTTGGAAGGTAGCAGGTGCATTCTTTAAGCCGAATGGCATCCTTAAAAATTCGAAATGTCCTAAGTCAGTGCTAAAAGCTGTTTTTTGTCTGGAGTCTTCATCGAGCTCTATTTGATGAAAGCCGGATTTAAGGTCTAGTGTCGTGAAGTAACATGATCGTCCAAGATTATCCAAAATGTCTTCTATTTGAGGAATTGGGTGTCGGTCATCAATTGTCTTATCATTAAGTTTTCTGTAATCTATGACGACACGAAATTTCTTTTTTCCAGAGGCGTCTGATTTTTTAGGTACGACCCATATTGGTGCATTCCATGGGGATTCTGAATGAGTAATGATTCCATTTTCTAGCATGTCTTCGATTTGCTCTTTAACAGTGATTTTATGTGCATGAGGATATCTGTATGTTTTTGTATACACCGGGTTGTTGTCGATGGTGTTTATTCTATGTTTGATTTTAGTGGTTGATGTCAATTTTTCATTTTCTTTGAGAATTACTGTATCGTGTTTGGAAAGGGTCTCTATGGTTTTTGCTTTTTCAAAGGCGGACAAGTGGTCTGTTCGTATTAATGATTCAATCGTTTCGATTGGTATTTTCCTCGTTTTAGTAATTGAATTCGAAGAAAAGAAATAATGAATCTCAAAGTTGTTTACTTTTAGTGACAATTTTTGAATAGGTATTTTTGGGGACTGTTGTTTGTTGGTTCTAACAAGAAAAGTTGTGGTATTATTTTTTGAATTGTATACGCCTGGTTCTATTAAAATATTATGGCAAAGGAAAGACGGTTTATTGACCACCCAGTCACCGTCTCTGTCACTTGGTAGGGTGATAATATGATTGAACTGCCCCGTCTTATGTTGGATGTAGTATTTATGGTAGCCGATTGTTTCATCGAGTACTGTCAACGTTTTATTGTTATAGTCTATAGTAGCATTAAATTTAGAAAGTGTTTCGGAACCTATAATTCCATGAAAAAATGGGTGGAAGTCTAGTTCGTAGACTGAGACTGCTGGTAGGTCTGCTCCAAGAATGGTAGCTTTTCCTTTTGAAGCAATGATTTTGCTTCCACAAAAGTTTTTTGTGACGGTTGGTTTAATTTTCTTAACGTGTTGCAATATTCCGGGACGCAAAATATTTTTGTTTGCACCCGAATCTATTAAAATATTAAGAATGGTACCGTTTTTAGTATTACGAACCTTTATGTATGGCAAAAAATTATGTTCTGTATTGTTCAAGTCTCTAAGTCTGTTGTCAAAGTGGTGCAAAAATTTGCTTCGATGTCGCTTGTTTCGTCGTCGTCGGAACAAATTTCTTGGTTGTTCACCATTTTCCTATTTACTGTTAGTCTACTCCTTATTGAGGGGTCGACTTCCATTTGTTCGATATTTGATTTAGGCTCTTGATTCCCTGTTTTAGGTTGGCCTGTAAATGATCGGTTTGGTAAATATTGGTTTTTGTTGGCATTTTGATTTTCTTTAAACGGTTTTTGATGACGTCCGGTGTCATTGGGAGAAAGAGTTTTATTTTGATTAGTGTTGTGTTTGAATTGGTTTTGAGAGAATTGCTGGGTTGCGGAGATTTTCTCAGCAGATGTGAATTTGCACAAGAAAGCGTAAGCGCTTTCAATATCATCCGGCCTTGCTGCTTGAGCGTAACCGAAGTATGGGTGTTTGAGCCCAGCAATGAATGCTGCTAAAGCATCCTCATCGATAAACTTGCAAATCACCGGCCAATGGGCATTATATTCTTTGTTTTGCCTGGCGATTGCTTTTATATTTTGCACTATTTCCTTCGTGCGCTTATAATATTTGTGGATGTTCATATCCACATTTTGTATGTTTGCCCAGAGTTTGGCTTTGTATGTCGCCAATTCTTGGCGATCTCCAAATGTTTCCACCAGGATGTTTTTAACATCCTCGAAATTGAGTGGATTGCTAGCAAGGCAAATTGCGTCTTTTGCATTGCCTGTGATTGTATTCAGTACTGCCTGAACGTAAATAAAATAAGTCTGCTCAGAGACTAGGTCTTTGAACACGTTTAGGGTGTTTTCGACCGTGGTGATCTACGATTGCAGTTGTTTCTTACTGCCGTCGTAAGTGGGGATTGATTTTATCGGATCGGGAATCCGAAAAATGTCTCCCGTCACCGGTGGAATCGGGGGAGAAATGTTGTTTGTTAAAGTGCATGCCCGTTGAGATGATAGGGTCTGCAGTAAATTTTCTTGTTCATGTTGTTTCGACGACATTTGCTGCATCGTCGTGTTCATGTTTGTGATTCGATTTGCTAGCTCCGCAAGCACTTGCTCTAATGTTGGAGGCTGAGGCTGGGAGTTTTGTTTTTGGGATTCCATGTCAATGGATAATTCCTCAATGTCTAATTTGAGATTTGGAACTGGAATGTGTGCCAAATCTCCGGAATCGATAGAGCTCTCGCTATCACTAGGTTCGTCGTCGCTAATTAACTGGCGTCTCGCGAACAGGATTTTGTTTAGCTTGCTCATAAGGGTTTTGTTTTACACTTGAAAATTTTCGACTTGACGTCTATCTGGTAGTGCGTCTAGTCGGTACGGAGAAATCGTGCTAGTGCGATTTTTCCGTAGAAATTTTGCGTCTATTTGATAGTGCGCAAAATCTCCTCGCAAATAATAAAGCTGGTAAGTTACTAGCTAAAAGTTACTCACGGTTTTGTGTCGTGTCCAATTGGTTCTGGCTGACGTTGCTGGTGTTCCAGATGTTGTGCACTGGGGGATTCTCAAATCGAACGGCAGTGTTTCCACTCTCAGACCGTCGATGCTTTCGCGGAATCACTTTCACGTAAAGAAAAAATGTTACTTTTTCACGTTTTCCACTGTTTTCGCGCACAATCACTCAGCCTGTTCCGGACGGCTGCGCCAATAATGATTCTTACATGGGAAGGATCATAAAAAAATAATTTTATTCACTAACATTTAATTACATTCGATCACTAATTATATTCAATCACTAACTACTTTTGATTATGTTCAATCACTAACTACAACTGACTGTTCGATTCCCGGTCGAAGCCTATTTAAAACCTAAATCTTCTAATCCTGCAATATGCTCCACGGTTCTGTCGGTCACTTCCAATCTTGCTGACAATGCGTCTCGGTGGTTCGTTGACATCGGTGGCGTGTTCGCTGGCATGGACGGTGGTGCGATGTTCTTATGTACTATGGACTTTAGTACTCAGCATAATGGAGTCATCTGGCGTATAACTATATGTTTGATCTCGAATGTTCTCGCCAAATGGCAATAAAGTTTCTTTGAGAACGAAGTTGAGAGCTAGCAATAGACATGCGTTTAAACTAAGAGTGGGGCCTTTTAAAAGATTGTTTTTTCATGTTTAATAGTTTGCCATTGCTTCTTCAAAAGCTCCCAACAGATTTGTTTTGTCTTAATAGCTCTTCTTCCTATTCAGTTCTGTTGCAAGTCAGACGAGTGTGTTAGCTAGTTTGCGCATTTATCTCTGCATGAAATAGCAAATTTCTACCCGTCCACGTTGGTAATATATCCAGAAAGCGCTCGGATATCGATCTACTGTACATCTTAACCCAACGTCTGATAGCAGTATTGGCAATTTCATGCACGCGCAAGACTGAGTGTCCGTTAGTGGGGGGGCACTTATTCGATGGCGAAGCCTATTTTTTGGCAATTGTTCAACACATTTAAAGAAACTTCACATGACTTCCCATTCCCCATTTACTATTTTCAAATATAGGTTATGACCTTTGTAGCTACCAATTGTTTAATTTTAGTCTGGATTTAGCCGCTGGTGTGAACACACTGAAGCACTCATAGCTACTATTGATTCTCTATTCTTCTGGCAACCTGTTACATGGATCGTAGTAAACTCATAAGTCGTTCAACAAGCATCAGAAAAATCAAATAGCTCCTCTTCTATAGATCGCACCATCCCACCATTTAAATCGACCTCACGCATAACCACAATCTGAAAACCACCGTCTACTTGATCCGGGTTCAAGATAGTTAAGCTCCCAGTGCTGCACCCCGTTATATGGCTCAAACAATCAAAACACTCTTACGGACTGCTAATTGAAACGATTTTAGTTGATTCGTTTGCTTGTATTGTGATTATGTGGTTTACAAACCAACAAATTTAGAGGTGTACTAACCTCTCCCGCGCTTCCACATTTAATACGGTTGATCGGCCTTCGAATGGTCTGCTGGAACCGGTGAAATGCTAAATAAAGCTACAGGGGAGAAACAAAAACAAATTTGATTTTCTTCTACCCGCTAACCGATATATGTAGGTGCGCTTTCAATTGTGCTTTTACTCTCCTCCACAGCGTGGAATCCGAAATGGGGTAAGCAGTGTTTTCTGCCAATACGCGAAGAGTTCAGGCGCGAAAGAAAGTGGTGCAAATTGTGTGTTAATGGAGAAGAAGAGGATTTTTTTTGGAAGCGTAAATTATGTAATGTGGAGCACTGTGTCAGTTGGGAACGGGAGGCACTTTCACTGGAGGATAGAAATAACAAATAACATATAGAAGGTCAATGGACTACAATTTGGCAAACTGGGTTCACGCTCCGGAATAATGAAAATTTTAATTAGATTTGTAGTTGATAGAAAGCTTTATATTAAAATCGGTATGTATCCTTAAGAGGCCACGTCTCACACAAGACATCGAAAAGAAGGCAAACGCCTGATTCCATTAAAGTGATGAGCTGATAGCATTATTCAAAACAAATGAAGGTTTTGCAAAAATCAATATATCCCATTAGAGGAAAATCTGGAAACTTATAAGCTAGTTATAGTTTAATGTCTTTTTTTGTAATAAAGCAAATGAAACAAGGAAAGAATATCTCCTTTCAAGCTTTCTAAACTAATAATAGGTTTTTTAGTACAGATCGGAGGACAACAATCCTAGCAACCGTACTACTTATATTATTTAACGAAAATCGTGAAGGTAATTTCGGTTATATAAATTACACAAAAGGTGAATAAAGACAGTCTCTTAATGTTAGGTTTGCCCTTTTTAAAACGAACTAAAAATGAATCCTGGTGAGTATGAGCTTTCGAGTGGAATAACTGCAACTAGAAAATAAGAAGGAAGATCATTTATTTCCAGTAAATTTCAACTACACTGATAATTAGTTTTGGTTTATTTTACAAAATCTATTCGTTGTTTTTGCAACGAAACTGATTTATACTTTCTATGAAGCTACCTTCGTAATTAATGCCAGACGTGCAACTGTCAAAAGTATGAAGCATTTGTTGACACAAAGAGAACAATCGTGCATTGTACGAAAAGAATATAAATGCAACGAATATTTTGTTGCAAATGAAAAAGAAACTTCCCTCTGGTGGTTGTTTGAATGACTGACAGATCGACTTTATTGACTCGATCTAATTTATCGAATTACATTTACATACAAGCGCAACTACATGGAGTTGCCAAGCGTTGTTTCTGATGTTTCTGATATGGGATTCGATCCTGAATTTTTGGAAAGATCCGTTATTGAATCCATGGTTGATCTCACAAGGCCATGATGACTCGTGAAAAGATACTTGACTTGTGAGTATGAAGTTATAACTCTGGGCAGCGCTTAAATTTTTATTTTGGGATGAGTAAATTATGCCCGCCCATACCAGCAACAACACCAACATGCATGAGTACCGTAAAAGAGAAGCAGCGAGAATGCTGGTCTTCACGAAATTAATATTGTGCATTATACAAAAACGTGCAATGACCGCATTTCACCAGTCAAAAAGCACTATGAATGTTTTATGTTTCATGTTCATGAGTCGAGTTAAAGAGAATTTATGAAAATCAATTTTCAGTGTACCTCTATTGCTTATTCTGACAGATACACGTATTTCGTCTACAATGTGCAAACTTTTGCAAGAACTGATGAAAACTAAAGAAAGAATCTCTAACTTTCGTCCCATTTAAGCGCGGTTTGTAAACAAGGCCTTTTCCGCTTGAAAATTGTCTGGGGAATCGAATGGAACTCTCAACCACCTCACGGATATAATTGTGGAGTTATAGACCTTATATTATTGTATCATTTATAGGCATCTTTACATGAAGAGGCACAAGATCAAGAAAATAGTGCTAACCCCATGTATAATTTTCTTGGAAAATTGAAAAGAAGCTGTTTTAACTACCGCACGGCTCTGTGAACGAAGATATGGCTGATTTTACGCCATTTCCTCTTGTATTCTTGAATAGTTTATGGATATCTTTGCTCGGAGTGGCTCAAGATCAACCAAATAAGACTAATCCTTTGTAAAGCCAATGTATTCGCGAATCAATTAAATTCGATTTTCCAGAAAATATCACATTGAACTATCATTATTGTGTTGATAGAGTATAGATAACCATAAATTATTCAAGAATATAAGAGGAAGTGATGTAAAACCAGCTAAGTCTGTGTTCACAGAGCCGTGTGGTAGTTGAAACAACGTCTATTCGATTCTCCAGGAAATTTAACATTGGACTAGCCCTATTTTGTTGATCTTGAGCGACTCCGAGCAAAGATATCTATAAACTATTCAAGAATACAAGAGGAAGTGGGGTAAAACCAGCCATAACTTCGTTCACAGAGCTGTACAGTAGTTGAAACAGCTTCTATTTGATTTTCCAAGAAAATTATACATGAGATTGGCACTATTTTGTTGATCTTGAGCCTTTACGTGCAAAGATGTCTATAAATGGTTCAAGAATATAAGGGGAAGCGAGGAAAATAAGCTATACAACTGCATAACCATATCCGTGCGGTGATTGAAACTAGTTCCATTCGATCTCCAGACAATTTCAGCATGGTCAATATCGGATGAAAAGGGGAAATACTCATGTTGGTGCATCAACTATGAAACCAGCTGTGGTCCAAATCACTTGATGGAAACAGTTCAAATTTTGACCACATTATTTTCTGCATTGTTTTAGGATATGGAAGGATATGACATTTTTAATAAGCTAGCTAAATTTTTCACAGAAATATGGATGTATGCCCAAAAACGACTTTTTCACATATGTTATGAAAACTTCAAATTTATAATTTTAATTAACATAAAATTTTGATAACATAAGGTCTATACATGAGTTATAATGTTGTCAAATTTTCAACCCAAAATATTGATAATTGGGAAAGGTTGAACATGGCATTTTTTGAAAGCAAAATTTTGTTCTATTTTTATTTGCTACTGAGTAAATGTTCAATCCTTTCAAACATATATGTATTTAATTTAATTTTTTTATTTTATTTGGAACTATTTTAAAGTTTTACTCAGATTATAGGGGATTCTAATTTTTGTGCAAAAATTTATCTGCATAGCAAAATATCATAAGAAAAGCGTTATATGGTCTGCATCCGCAATAATTTGGACACCTACAATCTGAAGTTAAACGTGCATGAAGCATTTTTATTATTATGTAACTATTCTTTTTTTAACGTTGGGATATGAAATTCACACGACCAAAACAAAGTTATTCTGCATTGATATCTATATCTTGAAAATCACGACTTGCTACAGCCTTATAGGTTTTTACAGACTCCTTAGTGACGTGGCTAGCAGCTCTGGTACAGATTTGTAAGAAATATTTGGCATTCTTAAGCTCCTGCTTCTTTTGGAGACTAAATGGTGGAAGTGCATTTAGTACACAAAGTTGAGAACAAACAATAAGCAAATTGTGAAAGCAATAAGCTTGAAATGCTAGGAAAGAAGAAAGAAGAAGTATACAAAAGCAGCGGCGAGTATGTTCCTGTTTTCATCGATGTGGACTTTTTAGCAGTTTTCGCTATGTTCTGCGGACCGGGCGATGTTTTTTGAAACAGATACGGAAAGTGAAACTACTTTATCGTGCGTTTAGCAGTCACACCAATAGAGTTGGTTTTTGAAGGAAATTTTGAACTCAACAGTGAGGTATTTTTTTTTTATAAGAACTATTGCCTGGTAGCAAGCCGTGACTTTTAACACTATTTTTGGCTTTAGAGTATTATTTTGTATAGTCACATCTGTAAAAGAAAATTCTGTAAATTGTAGTCCTTTCTGTCAAAAAAACTGTCACATCCTTGTTTTTCCGAAAGATTTGAACATAATTGAAAAGTTATTAGAAAAACATAAAAACAATGAGCGATTTTGTAATAAAATAATAAGAGAGTGCTAAGATTCTATTAGTATTAAGGTTTGCTTGACAAAGGCAGTTGAACCTGTCGTGGTTGATCATAATTATGGTCGAAGATTTTCTCTGGCAATCCAGGGGTTAAAGAGTGGCGCGACCTTTCTATAAGGTTCTGGTGCATTTTTCCACGTTGGAAGCGAATAGTTTCTGGATAATAACATTTACCATCATTTAACGTCTTAGTAAAAATTTGCCAATCCGGTCGGCTAAAGCTCAACCTATTTACGAGTGAGAACCCATAAGCGCTACATTGAGCAAGGTTTTGAATTTTGAATATTTCGTTAATTGAATTTGAAAAGTGCTACAGGATGTCATAATCAAATTGCATAACGGAAAAAATGCTGTAGAAAATTACTTATTTGACCGATCCTTTTCAAACTTTCCTCGTGTTGCTTCAATGGAGGAAGAAGACGTTTCTGTAGACACTTCTTGAGGTAGATCTTCCCGTTTAAAGTCCCGGTAGTCACCATCGGTGCATTCCGTTTGCCACATGAGTAGACCGCTTGCCAAATCATGTATTTCTTGGAAAACTTTCCATGTGTCTGGTTCCTTACTTTCTCCGGAACTTCAAACTTGCGCTATGCGGGGAATAACAGTAGCCACCGTAGCTGTCGGAAGTCCGCCTTGACGTAAGTCCCATCATCCATGATCATCCATGCTTCGTCAGCATCTGGGTGTACAGTTTCCGAACCATTGACTTTCCCACCGTATTTTGCCGTTCATCACAATTTGAAGCCTTCTGCACATTGCACATATACAGTCCGTCCCGGTTTTTGGCTCTCTGAACGGAAGACTTCAACTTTTTGGCCACATCCCCGACCGGAGAATTGGGATTCCGCTTAAAAGCTTTCACGACACGCTTGTGATCCTGATCACTAATGGAACATCCATTCTGACCGCATTTCTCCTTCCGTTCGATGCTCAGAGTTTCGTAGTAACGTTTAATTGTACGACTCACCGTTGACTGCACGATTCCGAGTTGTTTTCCGAGGTCCCGATGAGAGAGTTGAGGTTTTTCCAGGTGCTTGAGCAAAATCGTTGCTTTCGGGTGACGCAATTTTTTCCAATTTTTGAAAAACTGTCAGCGATAAAAATACAAAAAAAATACACTCTACTTCTACCCAAATTTTCAAGCAAAAATACCCAATGGGTAATTTTCAACAACGTATTTTCGGTAATGCAATTTGATATGGGACCCTGTGGGACCCACCCTTTAGTTGAACAATACATTCAGTAGCAAAAAAAAAGCCGAGCAAAATTTTGCCTCCTAAAAACGCGTTGCCAACCTTAATAAGATGAATTCGCCTTCGACTTTGTTTTTGCACCGATAGATCAGCAGGTCAATATCGGGTGAAAAAGGAAAATACTCATGTTAGAGCGTTAACTTTGATGCCAGCTGTAGTCCAAACCGCTTAATGAAAACAGTTCAAATTTTGTCCATATTGTTTATGTCTATTGTTTTAAGCCATGGAGAAATTTTTTAAATGCTGCCTAAATTTTTCACAGAAATACGGATTTTTGAAATTGGTATGTCCAAAAATGACTTTTTTCACATATGTTATTATAACTTCAAATTTACAAGTTTTATCAACATGAAAAACTAAAAACATTAGTTATAGTGTTGTCAAAATCTCAGCCAAAAATATTGATAATTGACAAAGTTACAGAAGGTTGAACAACGCGTTTTTTTTGGAAGCAAAATTTTGCTCGGCTTTTTTTGCTACTAATTGTATGCTCATTTCCATAATTTAAAGGCACAATGACCCAATCCAATATAAACACTACGTTGTGTTAGGTAAAGTGATGGCGCATGGTTTTGGCTGAGTTGTAAAGCCAATATATTTAACTACATTTGTTTGCAGCACAGAAAGACTATCCTTTTATGTAATTTAAGCATATACTCTGGGTAACCATCATTGGGTGTAGGGGTCAATTTGACCCAGAATGGATTTTTGGAATGCTATTACTTTTAAAAAAAAGCATTTAGAGGATTGAATTTCTTGATTTTTAATAAATCATATAAACTTACGTTTCTGCATCGAGCCGAAATAGTTTTAGCATTTCAGAAGAGCTGTTAAAAAAGTTACGAATAAGGCGTTTCGCGTCATCTTGAACCAGATTTCAAATTCACATTGCAGAACGTTTATATGACCAAATTTTAATGTCTTTATAGTCAACATGCTCATTGGAGTCCTTTCATTTTCAGTTTCCGGTGGATACTGGCCTTTTTTACCTGATTGGCCATATCTGGGAATTTGGGCGTTGGTCGGCGACAGATACCAATTTACATCGGAACAGCTTATCGAATCTTCCGGTCCACCTCTAAGAATCGTGCTATGAGGTACCAGGTGGGTCACTTGAGATAGCCTTTCGATATGTAAAACTTGGTAGACATCTGCATTGAGGTATTTCAAATTAACATTCCACCCAATATATCACAAAGCATTGCAATTGGTTGAGCGGATTGGAGAAAATGAAATAATTAATAGACGTCTCCAAATAGTACCTCTGTACCTTACCACAGCTCAGGTAACCTGGGTATCCTATCGATCACTTTTAAAGGTGTTCTTTTTTCAAACACATAAGGGCTACCGAATCATTCCACAAAGACAATAACCATTCACAAATTGGTTTGAATACGAAATTAAATACGAAATTTAAAAACGGATATCAATTTCTGGCCCCTTCAAATATATATTTGCTTTCTTGCCTCCGAAAAACCCCATCCAATTCCCAACTCCCAATGTCTATGTAGCATGAGAACTGTGGAAATGCTAATGAAGATCAACGGGTGGCAACTAAAATTTTGGAATTTCTTTCTCAAGCTGTCAAAAAAAGACAAACATAGTTGAAGAAGATCCGAGTTTATTCAAATAAAAAGATACATTGTCCATTGTTGAAAAAAAATAGTAGAACATTTGAATACGGTCCGTAATCGGATGTTCCGGCGAAGACTTCCGTGTGATGTCGGAACAGGAGCGTTGTTGCTGGCCTCCATGTCAACTTTTGCGGAATGCATCTCTTGATTCTACCAATCAACGAGCTTGCAATTCGTGGCTCTGCAGTCCTATTTTGTACGCAAGGAACTCAAAGCCCCGAAGAAATCTTCGATTGGGCGACACTGAGGCAGATTTGTCGAGTTGTGGTTTTGAATTGGTACAAATGGGATCGAATGGGATATTCAGGAACATGATTGTCGTTTTTATGGCGTGATGCGATGACGACGCTTTATCCGGCCAAAACACGTATTGTCCATCACGCTTGATGTTTTTGTAGAAACGGGATCAAAAATTTTCTTCCAAACATTCGTTCTGGTACACATCTTGATTGATTTGCCAAACCAGAGAGCTTGAACCATGGCTTAGAAATGCCTTTTTTCTCGGAAATGGCAATGTACAGCATCACTTTCTGTTCCAAACTTATGTTTAAACTTATATTTTATGTTCGGAGGTGTAGTAGAACTATCCGTTGAATAGTATCGATCGTTTCCGAGGAAGTCTGCGTTTTCGAAAAGGGAAGTAGCTTTCGTCGTCCAAAACCAAAACTTTTTCCGGAATAAAGGAGTGATACGGTCAAAATTTGGTCAGAGGAAAACGCGTGTAAATCGGTGAAATCGTTTATTTAAAAAATCAAATTAAATTTCTTTTTCAAGTTCAATTAGTATAAAATTCAGGAAAAATATTCAGTTAGGCTTCCGCTTTTCCAAATCCGAATTGCCGGGCCTTACGCTTGACCCCTGCCATCAGATTTTGTACAGCCACCTTGTCCACCTTCTTCGCCGCAGAAAGCCAGTTTGCCTTGAACTGCTGCTCGTCCTTAGCAGTTTTTTGGTCTTCTTTAGGTTCCGCTTGACAATAGCCCAGTATTTCTCAATTGGGCGGAGCTCTGGCGTGTTGGGAGGGTTCTTGTCGCCGGGAACCACCTGCACGTTGTTGGCGGCGTACCACTCCATGGCCTTTTTACCGTAATGGCAAGATGCCAAATCCGGCCAAAACAGTACGGAACAACCGTGTTTCTTCAGGAAAGGCAGCAGACGTTTATTCAAACACTCTTTCACGTAAATTTCTTGGTTGACAGTCCCGGAAGCTATGAAAATGCTGCTTTTCAAGCCACAGGTACAGATGGCTTGCCAAACCAGATATTTCTTTGCGAACTTTGACAGTTTCGTGTGCTCGAAAATATCTGCTACCTTTCCCCTTCCTTTTGCCGTATAAAACTCCTGTCCCGGAAGCTGCTTGTAGTCGGCTTTGACGTAGGTTTCGTCGTCCATTACACGCAGTCAAACTTCGTCAGCATCGTCGTGTACAGCCTCCGGGATCGCGCTCTGGCCGTCGTATTTTGTTTATCATCGCGATTTGAGTCACTACCTTCTTGTAAGTCGATAGTCCGGCTCGTTTTTGGCTCGATGCACGGTTGTAGACGATACACCCAGCTTATTTGCGGCATCTCGGAGAGATGAGGTTAGGGTTTCGCTTGAAACTACCGGCAACTCTCTTTGTCGTCTCAGCGGCTTCCGGTTTTCGATTTCCCCCGATCCAGACTTCCTGGCTGTCGACAAACGTTCCCCAAACACTTTAATTACATTTGTAACGGTTGATTTGGCAACTTTTAGCGATTTTGCCAACTTTGCGTGCGAGTAGCTCGGATTTTCGCGATGCGCGAGCAAAATTTTGATACGCTGCTCTTCTTGCTTGGACGGCATTTTGACAACTGAAGAGTGAATTCCAAAATCAAAATAGGAGCAACATTCTACACACACACACTTCAAAATGAGGGGTGTTCAGGTTTTTAAATGCAAAATTGAAAGAAATACGTCAAGTTGATATTGACCAAATTTTGACCGTATCGCCCTTTAATTTTTAATCAACCAACGTTCAATGTTTTGCACATGTGCATCAAAAGTTGGCGAAAGTTTCAGTTTGTTTTGTGTAGAAAACAATGAAACGTTTTGGATTACATGTGTACAAGGTCCAGAAGGCACCGAACCGGAGCGATAAACAGAACTCGGTGGCCAAAACTCGTGCAAGAAAACTGTACAGGGAGTGGCTCACAAAACCGTTCTGCATTGTGATGGACGATGAGACCTACATTAAAGCCGACACCAAACAAATGCCAGGACAGGAACACTACGTCACCACCTCTAAGTTGGCCGTTCCGGAGAGTTTCCGGAAGAAGAAACTGTTGAAATTCGCCAAAAAATTCCTTGTCTGGCAAGCGATCTGCGGATGTGGCAAAATGAGTCAGCCCTGCATCACCTCTGGGACCGTCAACGGACAAATCTACAAGGACGAATGCCTCCAAAAACGACTTCTGCCCTTCTTGAGATCTCACGATGGCCCGACACTGTTTTGGCCGGATTTGGCATCTTGCCACTATGCCCGGCCCGTCTTAGACTGGTACAAAGATAATAATGCAGTTGTTGTACCAAAAGACGTCAACGCTCCAAACACTCCGGAACTTCGCCCAATTGAAAAATTGTGGGCAATCATGAAGGCAAAACTCGTTAAAACTCCAAAACTGATAGAAAATTAACTTCAAATTTTAATTAAAGAAAGTGTGGTTAAAAGTAAGTAAGCAAGTCGGTCCTATCATTGCCCAAAATTTGATGAAAGGGGTCAAGGCAAACGTACGGGCATTTGGGTTGGGAAAAGAGGTTCAATAAACCAATGATGTCAAAACCTAACTATTTAGTAGTACTTTATTTCGAGAAAGTTTGAAAAGAATTGGGCTCAAGGAAAATTTTTGATGACCTATTTTGTGTGTCCAAATTTCATTGAATACAGTCTTTAGACCATTTCTGTAACCGTTTCTTAAGAGGATATCTTGCAAATGGGCTAGGTCTGCATTTTAATCGATATGAAAAAAATATTCAAAAGATCTGTTAATTGCGCTGTTTTGGTCATATTTGAGTCTAAAATTAAGTCATATGTTTAAGAAAAATACATGAGTTAGTTATGATGTGCAAATGTTTTGCGATAATATTATCTCAGCTTGTATAAGACAAAAGATGTTATTCATTTGATTCTTAATACTCCTGTTCAACATAATTTCAAGATAACTAACTGTTGGGGCAGGTTCACGATTTCCGGTGAAATTTCTTTGGCCAATAAATCGGGTATTGGCTGTGAAGTAGCTCTATACAAGAACTATAGTAGTAGTAACTGCTATGTCCCACTAGGCGTCACTTTTCCTTTATTAGAACTACTTTCAAATTACTGGGGAATTGACTTTATTAACACTTAAGCTTGTGGAAATACAGTTTAGGAGAATCTATTGGCATTTAATACTGGATTTGGAATGAATTTATTTAATTATTTGAGTTCAAAAGAAAACATTTCACCTACTACGACTAGCTCAGACTTGAGTCCGATTTCATACATATGTAACACTACTACTACTATCTTGTGCTAAATTGTAGTACTAATCAGGTGGGTTCGGCACTGACCAAAAAGATGTGTCTGGTGTTACTTGGGGTACAGCAGTAGGAAGTTCGAATGAGAGCAGCAAGAACTCCTGGAGTTTAGATAACTCGCCTTTACAATCATTGAAACCTAGAGAGTTTGAACTGTTTGAAGAAAAATAAGTATTTTCCATTTTATTCCAACTACCTTTGCTTATCTTGACAGATACGCGTATTTCGTCAACAATGTGTCTCGTATAGTCGAGTTATTAGTTATAAGCAAAGGTAGTTGGAATTAAATGGAAAATACTAATTTTTCTTCTCATTTCTAGTTAATCATTGAAAGTCTAACATGGCGGTGGCTAAGATGAAGGTGGTCTCGTTTTTCTATTTTTTAATTCTCATTCAATTCTAATTCAAGAAGGGTGAGAAAAAAATTCAAATACATGTAATGTATAAAAGCTTATCCTATTTATTGAACCAAGCCCGTAGAGTTTATTCAATAATAAGAGAAGAATTGAATTAAGAAATTGCGGTAAATTAATCACAAGGATGCATCAGACGTAAGCTTTTGATTATGAAGTTGGATCCTTGTTTAAATTTTGGTTCTTCATGTAAGAAATTTAAATCGATCAAGTATTACTGTCCTTAATAGTCTCTGCAAAATATTTAATATTTAATTTTTTATATTCACCAGCTGGCGCAACCGACTACAACTGAACAATTTGTAAATGATAGCCACTTTTTCAGTGATAGTTTGTTATTTAAATGAAAACCTGATTATATGATTTTCACGATTATTTAAATATCACACTTCCTTTAATGTAGATAAAAGATGGAAATTATCGGCATTGGACCAGTGTATTAAAATGTCCAAATCCTCCGACTCTTATCTATATCGCCTCTTCCCACATTCCTCACACTGTGTGCTGTACCAAACGATTGCGTAACTCTACGAGCAGCTTTTACACTTATCATGTACTCTTAACTTAACGACGTACTAATACTGCTCTTTACTGCATGTGCATCGGTGCATCAATTACTTGCTCATCACCACCTACACGGTTCCGATGATAGACAGCACCGAGCACCAAAGGGAAAATCCGATGCTTTTCCTTCGTAGATTTTATTGATAGTAATGGGTTTTCCATTTTAGTTCGACCGCGAGTCCAAACCAGAACGGATCACTGTTTCCACCGATCGCTCTGACCGATTGACTGATTGTATGTCCTTAGGAAGGGTGCCTAGTCTTTAACTTTGGTTTTTTATTCTCCTCGAGAATAGGAATATTCATGATTCCTAAATGTGATTAATGATTAAGTTCGAATAAAAAGTGCTGGTGAGAATCGAGACAATTCGATTGGTAGAAAAGATGAAGGCCAACAAGAACCACGCGGCCCTGTCGGTGCTGGTATTAGTGACAGTGATAAGTGTTGCCAACGGTGGAAGTTTGGGCTACCTGGATGTGCTCAAATCGATTACGGGTGGGCGGGGTGACATAAGGACAAGCCTACGTGCGATTCGGGAGCTGGCTGTGCAGAGTGGATTGATTGCAAGTTCGAAAAACGGAACTTCCACACCTGCTCCAGCTCTGAGCGATCAACAGCTTTTGGAGTTACGGATGGAGCCGGAAGAATCGGAAGAAGAATCGGCGGAGGAGGACAGCGAGGAAGAAGTGGCGGCAATTATTAGAGGTTTGTTCGATTGGCTACAATCGGGAACTGTGGTGGTCATTGTGTGTTTCAAATGTTTGAAAAGATGGGTTGACAACTATGGGTGGTGGCATCATAAAACATTCTGATTAATCGGTAATTTTTCTTGCTTCAAACATCAGATCAGTTGAAAACAGGACATCTAAGAAATCAGGACGGGTTGTTTTCAGGTTGTGATATTATGGATCGTATTAAGGCATTGGTTGTTACCTGGTTGTTGGCTGTTGTTCAATAACTTTCATCATTATCCATTCATGAACGAGGAAGTTTTCCTCAATCCGATGAAGATGTTTTTTTTTGTTTGGGAGTTACATAAACTCCTAGATTTGATCAAATGAATAAAAGATTACAAATGCGGTACAGTTCCTTATTCTTATTAATACTAGACATAAATCATTAGAGATTATATGTTTAAGAAGTGAAACTCATTCCAATAATTATTTGAAACTGTCCAAATCATACATGGATTTAGTGGATCAAAAAGGTTAAGGTTCATCAGCGCGCAGAAAAAAAAAGATTAATTTGACCAGACTAATTATTCCATTCATAAAATGTATCGAATGTTTTGAATTGAATTCATTAATTGTAACACGAAATCCATATGTTTTATAGGGTGAGTCGATGAAACGTTAGGTTGATTGATAAATTAACCAGACCCATGTAATCAATAAGCATTAGCATTAGCTGTTCATAGTTTTTGATTGTACTTGCCACACAACCATACTTATGGCATCGAAAGCTCTCAAATAATAACTGTGAAAATGCAATAAGAACACTACTTTGAGAGCAAGCAATAAGCGAATTGGGAAAGCAATACGCTTGAAATGCTTCAAAAAGGAAGGATAAATCCATTTACAACAAGCCTGATTTCAGAGGTCTCTCACATTATATAACATGAAAGATCCCATTAATGTATGCCAACCCTAGCAGCTTCTTTTTGTGCATTGTAAAACGCAGAAAATAAAGTGATTCTTTCAATATGTGTATGCATTATTATCTGATTTTATAACAATTAGTAAGAAAAATCAATGTGATGACTTTTCACAAAAAAACATGGGGCTTTTGATTGTTTAACACCATTTAACAAATGACATCCGTTTATTTACGTTGATTCTAGAATTCTCGTAGACTCGACGTAATATTATAAAGAACTAAATGGTGTTTGGATCAAAATTTGGTCGACTAAAACTTGACGCATTTCCTTTTATCGTACATCAACAAATTTTGAACACCCATCGAGCGGAACTCTAACCTCTCCGTCCGAGATGTAGCAAATAAGCTGTGAGTGGCGCCTTCAACCAAGGATAGAGCTGAAAATCGAGCTGGACTGTCTACTTACAAGAAAGTGATGACAAAACATGTCAGCCAAAGCACGATCGCGAAAGTTGTACACGACGATGCGGACGAAGTTTGATTGCGTGGTGCAGGACGATGAAACTTACGTCAAGGCAGACCTTAAACAGCTACCTGGACAAAAGTTTTATACGGCAACCGGGCGGAGAAAGGTGGCCGATATTTTCAAGCATATTAAACTGCTAAAGTTCGCAAAGAAATAACTGTTGTAGCAGGCCATCTGTACCTGTGGCTTGAAGAGCAACGTTTACATTGCCACCGGAATCGTCAACCAGGAAATTTATCTGAGCGAGAGCCTACAAAAACGTCTACTGCCTTTCCTGAAACGACACAATTGTTCCGTTATATTTTGGCCGGATTTGGCATCTTGCTGCCAACAACGTTCAAGTGGTGTCCAAGGACAAGAACCCTCCCAACACGCCAGAGCTCCACTCAATCGAACAATATTGGGCCATCGTTAAGCGGAATCTTAAGAAAACTCAAAAAGCTGTTGGGAGCGACACACAGTTCAAGACAAACTGACGTTCTGCGGCGAATAAAGTGGACAAGGAGACATAATTTTATCACACTCTGCCAAGTGATAATGGATATGGCATCGAAAGAAAAGCAGATCCGCCAAAAAATATATACAATGTGGTGGGAAATTCAAGTCCTTCCCAAATAAGGTGAAGGTATTCATCTTTGTTGTCAAAAAAAAAATACGATGAAACGTGTCGACTAGCAAATCTTAAAGGTCAGGAAGGCTGGATCGACTGCATCGACAAACACGGTAGCAATACCCGCTGATGAAACGAAAGTGCGTCGTATTGGACTACGAGACTAACATCAAAGTGGACACAAATTAATTGCAAGCGATTCACTTTGCCGCATCGCAGTTGAGCATTCCTGAAATAGTAAAGAAGAAAAAGGTGTATAGCAGGTGTAAAAATTAGAAAAACAGTTCTAAGTTTGGTAAGCCATGAGAAAATTACGTTCAAACTGACAGGATACGGCGTTGTTTGAAGGTAAAATGAGGAATCTATGAAATGCTTCCACACAGAAAGAGAAACCACGGCAGATACTACATATCCAAGGATTTACTTAAGAAAATACACACCTACGTTATGTATATAAACATTGCAGTTGAGAATGAACTGTCAAAATTTATGGCAATTTTCACGAAAACCTGTGGTTTTTCTCGAAACTGTAGTTTTAAAAACTGGCATAGTCATCAATAAAAGTAGGAAAAAACACATTCTGTGTAGGTAAAAAACGTGAAGAAATTTTATTCTTAGAACGTCAAAGCTACACAGAAAAAAATAATTAATTTTAACAAGCGCGTAAAATTTCCCCTCGTGTAATTCCAAGCCAAAGGAACGTAAGCAACGATATTGCATGCAATCTTTTATACAACAGGCTTGATTCAGGCGTTATCTGGCTTAAATTTACTTGAAATATCCCATTATTTTCTGCCAAATCTAGCATTCCCTTTATGTGCATTAGATAACGCAGGAAATTCAGTGTTTCTTTTTATCTGTGTATGTTCGATAAATTTTTCCAACGCAGCTACGTAACTCATTCCGAAAAACAACCATAAACGCGACAGTTCAATAAAACTTTCATTCATTTAGTAGCAAGCGTAGCAACGCTCGCACAACAAGTGTTATAACAAGTTCTGTTACAATAAATACCGTTTTAGTTTCATCTGTACTGCATAACAAATTTAACTGTTACCATTGGCTTATTTTTATGTTAATCGTTATTGTTATTATCATTTACAAACATACTGTTCGTCAATATCATTATAAATTGAATGCAAAACTACACAGTTTAAACAAAACATGTTATTTTCTGCGTTATCTAATGCATTTTAAGGGAACGCTACATTTGACAGATATTAATGGAATATTTCATGCAAACTTAAGCCAGAAAATTAAACGAGGGGAAATTTTACGCGCCTGTTAAAATTCTTTGTTTTTTTTTTTGTTTGTATGAATATTGCCACATTCCATTACTAGTCTTAGAATTTGAGTATCGGAGAGTCATCATAAATTCAATCAATTTTAATAAATTTGCATAAAATACAGGATTTGATTTCAACATCATCATAGTGATTGGGGATAAGAAATTATTATAACTAGAATTTTTTATAATCCCTTTTGTTATTAAGAATGTTTATTCAGCCTTGTAGATAACATGCTCAGTGATGAAACAATGACAAAAATCTGACATTAGAGTTTGTTATCGATATGATATAGATCTTTACTCGAGTTGAGTTTAATTTTGTTTAAATTTTAGTAAAGTTCTCTACTCGGGACTGTAGACTGACACTTCAACGGTCAAGCCACTATGCTTTGCCCCTAGGGGACAATTTTGAGTTATAAATATGTGCAATATAGAGCCTACCATTTTTTTTCGCTTGTAAACCTAGCTGAAAGTGCGAATGAGGGGCTTTTAAAAATAGGCTAAGGGGATGTTATGTGAGCCTAGCTCCTTCATTCAGCCTATGAACCAAATATGTCAGTAATTTGGCGATAATCAACAAAATTATGTTCCTATCAAGATGACCAATTGTAATTCAAAGCAATTCAGACAATTTTAATCAATTTACTTGTTGTTTAATTCCGTTTAATTAACGATTTTCTCAGCTTTTTAGACATCAAGATTTCACTGGTTAGGCTGAACATATTATCTTCATGATCTTCGAATGATCTAAATTTTGTTAAATTCAACAGATAAACCGAATTGAAGGCCTAGATGTACAAAACTTATTCACACGTTATAAACTAACAGTTCATGTTGATAAAATAACCATGATTTAACAAGATTACCATAGATGCAATGTTAGGGACATATTTATTTCTTTGTTCCCAACAAAGGCCTGTTGTCTGGATAACTAAATGAAAATGTTGTTATTGGTAGAATTTATGAGAAATGTATGAGTTTCGATTGTAAATTCTTCAAATGGTGCATCCAAACACAAATCAGATGAACAGAACCTGTGCAGAGTGAATTATTATGTTTTCCTTATCAAAAGTCCAATAAATCATATGTGAAAATCTTTAAGTATTTCAAAGCTGTTAAAGTTAAGTTTATTTTGATAAAATTTATGTTGGGTAAAGCGAATAAAGCTGGCAAATCCTTTAGTCATAAAATCAGGAATAAAACCCGTACAAAGACAGCATCGAATGGGACGAAATTGCATCCATGAAAAGACCAAATTTGATGCTTATAGACCAACATTACATCCATATCCCTCTAAAGTTTCTGACTTTATAAAATGAGTTGTATAGTTTTTCATGATATAAACTTCCATATGTCTTATTACCCGTTTCTAAGCAAGTGTAATGCAAGCTAAATATCGCTTACAGCTGAAAAACTTTATGAGTTACAATAAAAAATGAATCGATCGTTGTATATTAGGCTGAGTTAAGGGACACATACTCTAGAACACCTGGAAAATCTGGGATGAAATTATGAGCACCGGATTTATTCAGTATTGTATTAACAGACTATCATGCAGGCTTCAAAAAATTATATTTCAAATGTCAAAAGTATGAACAGCTATTTGAAATGTAGATTTGATGATATTATTGAGATATGATCACGGGAAAGTCCACCTGGCATATTTGAAGAACTTTTTGACTAGCCTTACCAATCAGACCAAAGCCGGAGTGGCTTCTGTTGTTTACAAAAGTTGTCTCCATTCTATTTGGTCCATGGCTGTACCTCGCCAGGCTTGCTGTCTGCGAAGGGTCTACAGGTCTACTTTATCGCCTCTTCTAATGATGCCCGTCAGTTGGTTTTCGAGAATCATTTTAACTGGTCTGTCGTCCGACATTCTTACAACATGCCCGGTCCATCGTAGTCGACCGATTGCAGCGGTGTGTACGATGGGAAGTTCTCCAAGCAACTGATGCAATTCGTGGTTCATTCGCCCCTTCTACGTTCCGTCTACCATCTGCACTTCACCGTAGATAATTTGCAACACATTTCGTTCAAATACACCAAGGGTGCGAAACGCAATTTGTTGAGTATCCTATGAATCACAGAGTAACTTATCCCCATATCACCATGAGCTTCTGGTTAAAATTTGACTCAAATCGGGCTCCACTTATCCATTTCCTAAGTGGAGTTTGTTTTATAAGAAAAATGATCAAAGTGTATGGAGCAAGAACACGGTTTCAGTTTTTACCACCTTGTGGCATATTAATTATCTTATAGTAGCACCTGATATAAAATTCTATGTCTCATATGAACTTCTATTTACGACAACTTTGTCGAAAACCACAAGATGATCTCAAACTAAAATAAAAGTTTCTCTACACATCTTTCATTCTAGCCAAAAACATTAATGTTCACTCTTGGTGCCTCATGGTGATGAGCGAACATCTCCTTCTACATCATAATCGTTACTCCTCGCACGGAGAATAAATAACATTACAATTAATGTATGTAAACCATAAATGGTGGTAACCATTAATTAAACTGGTGGGGACCAGTATCGCATCGCTTCACGGTGCTTCTCTCCGAGGTCTCTACGTTGGAGACGACGAGAAAAACTTTAGTGATCGTCAGTCGGTGCGAATCAAAACAAACCCAAAAAAGGAGAGAGTCCCTCTCCCATGTGCGCATCAATAAACAGAGTGCACACAATAGATCGCTAGAATAACTATACAAGCCACAGTGGTACATGAGCGTCTTTCCATGCGTCAATGTTTGCCTGTTGAAGTGGCGGACTTGTTCCGTTGCTACAACCTACTCCACAGTGGGATGTTAGGCAAAGATTAACGTCCATGGTTCGAGTACTATTGGATACATGCCCTTTCGCTCAATTTTCAAAAAAAAAAACATCTGTTTGATTTCCTACCTGCCGCACTCTGACGGAACTTTCAACACCTTCTTTTCACATCTTTCATTCTAGCCAAAAACTTGAATGTTCACTCTTGGTGCCTCATGGCGATGAGCGAACATCTCCTTCTACATAAAAAAGAGGTTTTGAAGAGGCAGGCTGTGAAAATTGAATAGAAGTAATTGAAATTTGAGCGTAGGCTTATTTACCAACTCAAGGGGGCAGATTCTACTTG
This sequence comes from Aedes japonicus, assembly GCA_034211315.2. Lineage (NCBI taxonomy): Eukaryota > Metazoa > Arthropoda > Insecta > Diptera > Culicidae > Aedes > Aedes japonicus. The sequence goes on from JASCZW010007302.1 coordinate 50,496, forward strand.
AAGCTCAACGTAGACCTGACCAACGTAGGTACTAATAGTACCTACCATAGAAATGGAGCGGAGTCGATTCTCTACGTGACGTTCGGCAGTCCTGGGCTGTTAAGCAACTGGAGATTGGAGGATGGTGGTTCGCTATAGGATCACTCACAGCGCTAGGTACCGCGCAGAAGGAGGAGCACACACTCCGTTCGTCCGCAGTTGGAGAACGTCGTACTTCGATAAAGAGGCGCATGAGCGGGAACAGAGATGGGGCGTTACCCAGGATCCTTGTGGTGATCAACTCGTAGAACTACTTGCACGAGTGTGTGACGTAACCATGCCCAGAAAGGTCAAACCTAGGGATGGAACGACACCGGTTTATTGGTGGACAGAGACAATCACCGACCTCCGGAGAATCTGCCACCGAGCTAGAAGGAGGATGCTAGAAGGAGGAAAGAGCGCGGTCGGACTCGGAAAGACCGGAGCGTCGCGTGATGCTAGCCACCGTTAAGGCTGCACTTAAGAAAAAGATAAAGGCCAGCAGACTAGCCTGCTTTAAGGGTCTGTGCTCGGTAGCCAATGCGCACCCATGGGGTAACGCCTATTGGGTGGTAATGGCTAAAACCAAGGGCACGACAGCTCCAACCAAGCAATCCCCAGAGCTACTACAAGTTGTCATAAGGGGACTCTTTCCGAGCCAAGATCGGAGACCCTGGCCTCCAATAACAGCAAAATTGTCCCACGAAAATGGCACCGCGAATGAAGTGAACGAGGAAATCATTACGATAGGCAAGTCGCTAAAGGTGAACAAAGTGCCGGGCCTGAAGATATACCGAACCTGACTATCAATACGGCTATCTCACTGGCAGCCGCAATATTCAAGGCGGTGATGCAAAGATGTTTGGACGAGGACTTCTTCCCGGACACCTGCAAAATCTAGACCCTAGTGTTGTTACCAAAGACAGGGATTCTCCAGCACAATGATCTATATTTCTGTTGGAAACAGCAGGTTAGGTGTTTGAGAGGGTAATCTTCAATAGACTGACGAAATACACAGAGGAGCGGTCTGTATGAAAATCAGTTTGGCTTCCGCAAAGCAAAGTCAACGGTGGATGCCTTTCTGTCCGTCACCAAGACGGCCGAAGTGTGGTTACCCTTGAAGTGAGAAATGCGTTCAATAGCCACAGTTGGATGGCCATAGCTGACTCGCTCCAACGCCTCCATGTTCCGGAGAATCTGTACAAGGTTCAGGGAAGCTATTTTCAGAATCGCTTGCTAGAGTACAATACCGAGGTAGGCCAGAAACGTATTCAGATCACCTCAGAAGACCCACAAGATTTGGTATCGGGTCCGGTGCTATAGAACACAATGTCCGATGAATTACTACAGCTTGAGTTCCCGAACAGGGTGAAGCTTGTCGGGTTTGCAGAGGACATATCCCTAGAGATATGTGGTGAAACCATCGAAGAGGTGGAGCTAACGGCTTCGCACTACATTGGTATAGTGGACTGGAGCTAGCCAATATAAGACCGAGGCCACGGATGTTAACAACCGAAAATCAGAGCAACACGCGACGATTACAGGGTGCGGTAGAAAATAATGCGAAAATGTTCAAACTTGATCATTTGATTAATTCGTGTAGCTAGTGACTGATTTCTGTCGAAAGTGTACTTGTCTATGTTTGCTTTCAAGTGCTGCATCCAAAAATTCTATTTGTTTTATTGCAAATTTGTCAAAATATTCACGAAAGAAGTGATCGCCAATTGTTGCTTGCCCAGAAGAAGCCGAAAAAGATTCCCAAGGTGGTTTGATGCCATTTGCCAACAGTTTACCGCATGAAAAAGTCCCTGCAGGATGGTCCTAAGCAGCGAAAGCCGGGAAGCGGACGTCCGCGCTTTACACGCACTCCGAACGTGATCAAATCGGTCCGAGCAAAAATTGCTTGCAACCCGGTGCGTTCCATAAGAAAACTCGCAAATGAAGCCAATATTCCGGAGATATCCATGCGGATAATCATCAAAGAAGACCTGCATGCATCTTTCAGAGCCAGAGCAAAACGCCACTTGATTACGGACCGGGTCAAGGAACTACGAGTGACTCAAGAGATTGCTTTCCTTTTTGAAGAAGGAAAAAATGATAATCCTATTCTCCGACGAAAAGCTTTTCAGCATCGATGCTGTGGCCAATAGCCGCAAGGACCGGTTCATTTCATCGCAGAAAATGGAGAACGTTCCGGAAAAAGTGAGATTCAAATTTCAAACCAAACATCCGGCTGGTGTCATGATATTTGGCTTGGTGGTGTCCAACGGTTGGAAATTGCCGCTTGTTTTCATTTATGCTGGAGTTAAAATCAATACCGAAGTGTGTATTGGTATTTTAAAGGACCAAGTGCTTCCCTGGGTGGAGGCCAACTTCTCCGAGGACCAAAGCGTTGTCCTACAGCAGGATGGAGCGCCGTGTCACACGTCGAATCGAACCCAACAATGGTTGAACGGTAACATGAAGTTTTGGCCGAAGGATTTGTGGCCCCCTAGCAGTCCAGATGTTAATCCGTTGGATTATTCGATTTGGGCATATGTTGAAGCACAAGCCTGCAAAACGTCACACCCTAGCGTGAAAACCCTGAAGTCAACTCTAACACGCATATGGCAGTCAATGTCGGAGGACTACGTCCGTAAGGCATGCTCTGGCTTCCGGCGTCGGCTCGAGGATGTTATTAATAAAAATGGAGGACACATTGAATAAATTTGTTCAATAAAACTTTATAAAAATAAGTGCACTCGGAAATGTTGGTATTATTGCCTGAATTAGTTGAAAATGAGATTTGAAAGATAAAGAACAAATTTTCGCATTATTTTCTGCCGCACCCTGTAGAGCAGATAACTACTCAATCGAATCAAAGAGGTCTTTGAAGTACTTGAGGGTCATGATCGACGATAAGCTTTCATTTACCAGCCACGTCGAGTACGCTCGTAAGAAAGCTTTTTTGATGCTCGAATAGCTAAGCGGTACAGGGGAGCAAGCGTAGGCTCCTGGCCATCGTAGCTCTGTCTATACTTGACACAGATATTGTCAGGCCGGGTGAGCCGGGTGATCAAACGTTACATAGAAACTCTATACGTTCTATTGGCGTATCGTGAAAGCGTTTAAGCGGAATCTCAATGCTTCGGTCAGGGATGTGACCAAAAAGTTTAATCTGTCGAAGGTTTTCGAAGCCAAGAAACCGGAAGGGACTCCATACGTACAAAGTGCAGAATGCTCCAAATCGTGACAAACGGCAAAATACGGTGGGAATGTCACGGGCCCGGAAACTGTTCACCCAGATGCTGACGAAGCCTCATTGTCTCATCATGGATGATGAGGCATACGTCAAGGCGGACTTCCGGCAGCTTCCGGGGCTACTGTTCTTCACCGGCAGGTACAAATTTGATGAATTGGAGGGAGTAAGGAATCAGAAACTTTCAAAGTTTGCCAAGAAATACATGTCACCGTTCATGACTACTGGGACTGTAAACAGGAAGATTAACCTCAAGAAGTGTCTACAGAAGCGTCTGCTTCCTCTGTTGAAGCAACACGAGGACCCTACGATCTTTTCACTGGATCTAGCTTCGTGCCACTATTGAAATGTTGTCCTAGAGTGATACGAAGCCAACTTCCGTACCCAAGGACATGACCCTCTCACTCCCTCTCCCCCTACAACATCACGCTTCAGATACTCATATTGTCGTTCATTAGTTCATTGCTTTACATATAACTCATCCATGACAATAGGGCAGTTTGATCAAATACTGGAACGGATACTGGGAACCGCAAATTTATCAGACGAAATCAATCATACAGACAAATGTACGATTTCAAGAGAACATGTTCCCCTGAAAGCTCTAGAGTGATCATCAAATGCACTGACTATACTTTCACCGTCCGACATCACCACCTCTGCCGACCAATGCCTGGTGGTCTCGATTCCTTCTGCATGTCTTTCCGAAATGCACCAGATCGTAAAACAACCATTTCCAATTCCACACTCATAAGTAGAGTCCGATTTGACTTCGATCGGATGGCTGTGCGGAAGCATTGGCCGATGCCGACTGGACCAGGCCGCTTTCTTCCATCAAATTTCCCACACATAATTCTTCAAACAATCCTATGTGGAAGGCGCCAAAGGCCTATCGATCGAGATGGTGATGTTTTAATGCGTGACCAAAACTAGGTAAACCAAATAGCCATGCGCCGTGGAAAGTCAGGTTTGTTTTATCTTAACGCTAAATGGCTTCGCAGCGGGGAGATGGAGTAGGAACATGGTTGTAAAACAAGCAAACGGCTGCATCGGGCCAATAATTTCTAGTGCTTTGTGTTTGATGTTGCACGGTGGCGCTGACGGTGGTGGCAGCGGTGGTCTTGGTATGCGGTCAGCGATGCTATCGTTCAGCAAATGCACTCACAGCGTTGATGCGAATCACTGCTCTTTATTGGGTCCTTATTCAGTGATATTTAGCGGCTGGTAAGATCATATCAATTTGCTACTCGTTTTAATGTTGATGGAAATTGAGTGTGCTGAAAACGATGGATGCATAAAGCGGTGGGTACTGAATTCAAATCAGATTATCTGATGTAAGTAAGGTATTAAGCTTGTTTTTTTCAGTTCACGGAAGTCGGTAGAATTTTCGCGTTTAACCACAATTTGTGAAAAGCTCAAATCTAGACAAAATTGTCAAAAGGTCGAAAGTAACTGTACACCCAGATGCTGACGAAGCCTCATTGTGTCATCATGGATGATGAGACTCACATCCAGGCGGAAATCTGGCAGCTTCCGGCCCGTGGTTCTTCACCACCCAGTACATGTTTGATGTTCCGGAGGAAGTAAAGAAGCAGAATCTTTCAAAGTCTGCCAAGAAAAACATGATTTGGAAAGCGTTCTACTCATGTAACAAACAGAGTGCGTCGTTCGTGACTACCTGGACTGTAAACTACCTCATAGCATGATTACGGAAGCGTCTGTTTCCTCTTGTAACTAACGGACCAGAAGGGCCTCGTCCGAAATTCCCCTAACCTCTGGTCACAGCCACGGAGGTCGTCTGGGGTGGGCTGCAATTGCCTCTTTTGGTTAGCTCACCTCTCAATCTCAGGGCCGGCTACGCTACTAGGAAAAACTTACCTTCGTGTTAAATTATATACAAGATCCACTAAAAATCAGTTTCTTTGGTGCATGCAAAAGATATCCGCGACTCAAGAAAATTCAAATTTAACGTTTGATTTATTTAATTTAGATAATTTCGGTTTTGACTCACTGCTCTCCCCGTCTTGAAGATACCGTCGCTTCGCTGCCGATTCCACCACGTGGTTTGCTGCTCTCGTTCCTGGGCTTGGCCGACCGCCAAGCACGCTGCCTTTAAAATTCCGATGACTCCGCTCACTTAGGACGAATGGGTGGAAATAACGAAGGGTAGGACCAAATGGTGACGGAAGGTCCGTTCGACAACTTGCGAAATCGTTCAGCGTTGATAGCACTTTGGGTTTCGGGCTGGTGCCCTATCACTACGCTCTTCAACACGTGTCGTTAGAGGGCAAAGTCAGTCACTGGACTTTAATAAGGGTCACTACGCACGGTTGGATGGTGAAAAACGATACTTGAATGCAAGAAATCACTCCTTAACGTTTAGCACTCAATTTACTGTACCGCATCACTACAACTTTGTTCTATCAATGAAAAATTTAAGTAGGTCGAATTGTAGCACCCCGTTTATCTTCACTTCGCAGTATGAAAAGCCCTGGCCATGGGGTTGAAGTGGGTTTATATATCCTCGCCCAAAGCTTTAGGTATTCATTGTCAGCATCGTACGATCATCACGCCACATGTGATCGTCTGGATTTTCGCGCCTTCGGCAAGCTTCGTCCGTTCGAGTAGTTTGGGGCTTTGCCTTTGTCGAAGTATTGATATTCGAGCAGCCGAGTCTCCCTACACTACCTAAAGCTCGATGATCCCTATTTAGCTCCTACAATGCTCAAATGATATTTGACCCGTTTATCGAAGCACATTCGATAAATTTCGTGCATGGGCTCGTCTTCTAGCTTAACCTTTATTTATTTATTTTTGGAATCGTTTAGTATATTATATAATTCAAAAATCTTTTGACATGAATATTTACATTTACAATCATAATTTTCATAGTTTTCAACAAATTCTCTCACCAAATTAATGTATTTAAGGTGGAATCTTCTTCGAAGGTTACACTCTTTTGAAGTGACACGATGGCCCTACGATCTTCTGACCGGATCTAACTTCATGCCACTATTCAAATGTTGTCCTAGAATGGTACGAAACCAACGGGGTCACTTTCGTACCCAACTAAGGACATGAGCTCTTCAACGCACCGGAGCTAAGGTCCATGGGAAAATACTGTGCTATTATGAAACAGACACTACGGAAGCATCCCAACGAGGTCAAATTAGAGGAAAACATGAAGAAAAAATGGGTTTCCGTACAGAAGAAGTAGCAGCCAGACGTTGTTCAGAACCTAATGAGTGGAGTTAAGCGTATTGAAGTATTGGTATTGAATTGGTATTGGTATTGAAGTTGAATAAAATAAATATGGCGACTGATTCCACGCCAAATCGGTCGGTCACCAAACTCAACTATCTTCGATTTTGATGAAACTTGGTACACGTCTTCGGTATGTTGAAAAAAAAAATCCACTGGTGTTAAGATTATTTGGATTCAAGAGTAACTTTTGAGATGGGTGTATGTTTTTTTTCCAACATTTTACTTGAAAATCGTAGTTCAAAAACCATTACATTTAGAGAAAAACTTTATATGGGGGAGTTGTAGAAAACTAAAAAGGCTTTGTAAAAAAATGTACACTGAAAAAAATTTTTTTTCATAAAGAAAAATTGAAAATAAATACTAAAAATCAAATATAAAAAAAAACGTATTCTTAATATTTTTCAAATTTGTTTTGTGGAAATTTTAGGAAAAAAGACACGTTTTGAAAAAAATTCTAGGATGAACGCTCTTATAATAAAAAAGTTTTCCCAAGAGCGAACTTTGGTGCATATTTCAAATTTTGGTTATTCATTATTATAAATGAAAATTAATTATACAATATGATTTTGGAGATCATTAAAAACAATAATGATGATAATGATAAATCACCTGAACGCAACCGTTTTCGAGATTTTTCGGATTTTATTTCAATAGAATGAAAAACTTCAGAAAATTCGCTCTTTTCTTAAGTTAATCGAGATTTCCACCAGAAATGATAAATTTTCCAAGATCTTCATATTATAACGTTCACATTACTCTAATGTCCTCTTTTCTTTTGATATCAGGATGATAAGAAGACTCATTTGAAAAGAACAAGATAAATAGCACTATTGTTTTAATATTGCAATCAATATATTTATAATTGTTTTATGGCTGTATCGGTCGGGCCGCTCAGAGAATGAAGGGAGCGAATTTGCTAAAGCGATGAAAGTAACAGCGAGATAGATGTCGCAGGGGGACAAGTGTGAAATGGACAGATGATGAAATTATGCGGAGGGTCATATAGAAGAAGCATATTAATCGAACTGCTGACTATTTTGCCAAGCTCCAACGATGTTAGAGGTCGGGTGTAGTGTGTGAAACAGCTGATGTAGCGATGGAAGTAACACATATTGTTTAAGGTAGGTAGACAAATAGCAGCTATAACGTATGTCAGGTATATCTTCTCATATAAAAAACAGCTAATGTACGCTGCCTGTAAACTACCAGAGATGTTTTATACCTGCATTTCCAAAGGTACCACAGCCAATATATATGCTCATACATAGTCGCATTCATCAGTAAAATCTATCTGAGTGAACTGAAAATGGAGTTTAACATGAAGAAGTGTTGTATGCCGTTTCCCACTAAACGGTGCTCAAAAACCTTCGTAAATTAACCGAACAAAATGTCAAAAAACTCAAGTTTATGGGCAAAACACATTTGGATACTTCTTTGATGATTTGTGATAATTGTCGTTTGCATTTAAATAGAACGGAACAATCCCATGCTGCAATTTCGGAGCCTAGTGAGAAACCATCAATTACTAACATTATGGATCCACAACCATCTACATCACGGCAAGTAGACTTGTATGGTCTCGAGGAAACGCCATCGGCAATATCATTAATGTCAGTGCCATCTGATAGCAGTGTGCAAGATTATTCAAGGCGCCATAATATTGAGCTATTTAACAAGGGCGTAGCTGGAATCAACGTTTCGCCAATATCGGCTAAGAAGTTCCTGAACGTAAATTATGCCCGCAAAAAGTTCAAAGATGTTTCAAACGGCATTCGGACACACATATTTGGGGATCAAGCGGAGGAGGATGACCTGGAACAATTGATAGTGAAAGCAGCCGAATATGACGAAATAATCGCGCAGCTAAAGGACCGGTATGCTGATCCAGAAACTTCGAGGGACGATCAAGTAAGGATACTTTCGGTTTTACCACAATCTTGGACAAATCAAAGAGTAATGGCAGAATTTGGAATAACAAACAAGAACATCCTATCACAAGCTAAATTCCTTGCAAAGCACGAAGGTGTTTTAGCTGCCCCTAACGAAAGCTGGGACACGGTCTGAACCCGAAATAAAAAACCAAATTTTGCAATTTTACGACAGTGATGAGATTACACGAGCAACCCCTGGTATGAACGACTACGTTTCAGTGAGGAGTGAAGGTAAGAGGGTTCATATTCAAAAGCGCCTTTTAGTTTGTTCATTAAGAGAAGCTTTCATTAAATTTCAAGAGATGCATCAAAATGCTGTTGGGTTTAGCTCTTTGTAGCACTAAGACCAAAGCATTGCAAATTACTTGGCAGCACAGGTTCTCATAACATTTGTGTTTGCACCATTCATGAGAACATTAACTTGATGCTTCATGGTCTTAGAAAATATTCATTCGAGAATGATTATAAATTGTGTTTTGAAGAAATATTATGTAGCTCATCAACTAGAACTAAAAAATGTTACCTCCGTGAATGCGAACGATGTCCAGGCTTTTCAGATTTTGAGAGTAGTTTAACAGACAAATTAGAAAAACGTGGTTTAGTTGAAATATCTTTTGATAAATGGATTTCAACTGATAGATGTAGTTTAGAGACACTTGTTAAACCAATTGATGAATTTATTGCTTATTTTTGTGAAAAGTTTGAACAATTAGTATCCCACGATTTTGTCAAATCTCAGCAGTCTAGTTTCTTGAGAGATTATAAAAGTTGTCTTAAAGACGGCGAAGTAATAATAATTTGTGATTTTTCTGAAAATTATTCATTTGTTTTTCAAGATGCTGTTCAAAGTAGTTATTGGAGTAATGAGCAAGCCACTATTCACCCTTTTGTCATTTATTACACGGAATCTGGAATACTTAAAAATATCAGTTTCATAGTTATCTCAGAAGTGTTGAAACATGATACGATTGCGGTGCAGGTGTTTATTTCAAAACTAATAAGCTTTTTGCAAACAAAAATTAAAGTAAAGAAAGCTACGTTTATGTCTGACGGGGCAGCATCCCAATATAAAAATAGGAAGAACTTTGCAAGCCTTTGTAAGTTTAAAAGAAATACAATATTGATGCTGAATGGCATTTTTTTCGCAACATCCCACGGTAAGGGACCTTGCGATGCAATTGGTGGTACATTAAAACGAATGGCAAGATATGCAAGCCTTGCTGTACAACATGAACACCCTATTAAAAGTGCATTAGAGTTATTCGAATGGGCGAACCAAAAAGTGATGATTGTTTAACAAAAATGTCGTTTTGTTATGTATCACATGAAGAGTATGAACAGGGGGTAGCAGAATGGAATGAAATTTACCGACAGACTAAAACGATTGCAGGTACACAAAAGTACCACTCATTCGTTCCAATTTCAGAAAAACGAAGTTTTTGTAAAACTGTTTTCGAATGACGAAGAAGGCAGGATTCATAATATATATAAAAGCAATCAATAGTTTATATAATGTTTATGTAATATTATCAATGACCGAGACTAATAAATGGTATATATAAATATAAATCCAACCATAATTCATTATTTTTGTCTTATAACTTTAAGAGAAGCTTTTTCAATCGACGAGCTGTTAAGAGTAAGTAAGAGGCACATACATGTGTTTTAAAAAGGCTAAAAACACAAGAGAGACAATCGTTAGCTATTGTTGTTTTAATATCACGAGTAATTTATGAAAAGGGCGTATTTTTTGAGGTTTTGAAATTTTATTGAAAGAAAATCAGAAATATCTTGAAAACGGTTGCGTTTACGTGGTTTATCATTACAATCATTATTGTTTGTAATGATCTCCAAAACCATATTGTAACATCAAAATTTATTTATAAGAATGAATAATCAAAATTTTAAATATACACCAAAGTTCGCTATTTGAAAAACTTTTTTATTATAAGAGCGTCCATCCTAGAGTTTTTTTAAAACGTGTCTTTTTTCCTCAAATTTCTATACAACAAATTAAAAAAATATTAAAAATATGTTTTTTTAGATATTTTATTTTTAGTAATTATTTTTGATTTTTCTTGATGAAAAAAAAAATTTTTTTCTGTGTATATTTTTTTAAGAAAGGCTTTTTAGTTCCCTACAATTCCCTTATATAAAGTTTTTCTCTAAATGTAATGGTTTTTGAACTACGATTTTTCAAGTAAAATGTTGGAAAAAACACATACGCCCATCTCAAAAGCTACTCTTGAACCCAAATTATCTTAACACCAGTGGAATTTTTTTTTCCAACGTACCGAACTCATGTGCCAAGTTTCATCTAAATCAATGATGATCGGGTATGATTTTTGGGATTTCCGGCACATTCTGGATGGAATCCCTCAAAAGCTTATTAATGGGTTGAATTTTGTTGTCTGAAAGTTTGAAATGAATCGGTCAACTAGGTAATTTTTTACAATATTTTTTTTCAGGTTGCAATTTGATGTGGGACACCCTTTATGGTCGTTCGATTTTGGGCTCGATATTGCCCATCAACAGGATGATGACCAACTGATTACACAAAGCGAAGGATCACAGCTTCAAACTTAGTGTTTTACTTGGGCTGTGTTCCAACTCTCGAATTAATTTTAATTATCACTTAAACTTCACAGATGGAATATAATCGACTTATTCTGCTACTCGAGCTGGCCTATTTCTGACAGACTCAATTTTGACAAACACCTTATCGAAAGTTTTTTGATCAATAACATAGAGATTTGTACCACAATATTCCTCTAATTGGTCGCAGTGGTTTTTCACGGCTCAACAAAAAAAAAACATAGAGATTTTAAACGATTTATCGATTATTTTCCATCTGTCAAGTTTAAGTAACATTAAAATTAATTCGCGAGTTGGAACACAGTTAAGGTTAGTCCAAAAGTTTTGAAGGTGACATCTATGGAGCAGTAGTAAACTCAAATCTTCTACGTAATTTAAATATTTTCTCTCTCATAAGAACGTACTCAAAATTTCATTTTGATCTGTCAATTCATAGTTTGTGTACAAGCCATTTGAAGTTGACGTGTCAGTGCATTTTTTAACAATCGAAACATCCGAATATCGTGCAGTGATTAAATTCTTGCCCGACATTCCGTGACTCCTCTGAAAGTGTTTTCCACGATTGCAGTAAGGCTGATTTCATCGGAATGAATTATTTCTTGGGACTTGTTGACTGACCCGAGATCGTCTGACCGAAGACGTCAACCTCGCTGCATCGACAATGTCGGGTGTACTGCTATATGCCATTGATCAGTTTGATCCAGTGAGGATGAAACATCAATAACCTAAACCAGCTTGGCCATATTCCGCTCTCAAGCGCCTCAAAAGAGTGAAACAGGCAGCTCTTAGACGACACAGCAAATATCGCACCGATTCTACAAAATCGTGTTTCGTGAAAGCGCACGCTGAGTACAAGCATTTAAACGATTATCGCTATAACGCTTATCAAGACCGTCTACAAAACAACTTTAAGTCCAACCCGAAAAGTTTTGGCATCACGTCAATGATTCCAGCGGAAGGAAATCGGAGGGCACTCCACGATGACGGATGGTGTGCTTGAAGCTGATTACGTCGCTGGTATTGCCGATATTTTCCGTTCCCAATTCAGCAACGTTTTCTCCGACGAGCTGCTCGACCCGCAGGATATCGTGCTCTTCAACAGTAACGTGCCCCGTCTTCCTGCCTCCGGAATGCATTACGCCATCACCAATGACATGGTTATTGCAGCCGGCAAGGAATTGAAGTCCTCAACGGGATGTGGCCCGGACGGTATTCCATCGCTTGTACTGAAACGGTGCGTGGATTTGCTTGCGTCTCCGTTAGCAAAAGTTTTCAATCTTTCTTTGTCCACACTGGCATACATCCGAACTGTTGGAAACAGTCATATGTTTTCCCAGTGTTTAAGAAAGGTTGCAAGAGAATCTAATCTAATCTAATCTAATCTACAAACGCAGCCAGTACAAGAAAGCATCCTGGAAATAATTGATGTTTGCAGCATATCAGAGACATGATACAAGCGTCAAAGCGGCCAGGCCTACTGCGTTGCATTAATCGCAAAAGATGATTCTGTAAAATGGGTTGGATTCAAACAATTAGATTTGAAGCACAACGCATTTTGTGAATCTGCAGGGGAGGAAGGATGCGTGGACATACCGTACCATACGCTCCGTGATAAAAAATAATGAAATAATATTGAAATAAATCATAAAAATCCGAGTAAAAATGGCATGATAATAATTTAAATGTGAAATCAATATGGAATAGTATATACAATTTACTGCAGGGATATTATATTGTTGTCCTGCTGCAATTTTAGAAGGATTTGCTTATCAATAATGAACCTGAAAGTTTGGATAATGCATTGTAGCCACGACTTAGTAGTAAATTTTTTTTTACGATACCCAGGAGCTCTATGGATGATCTGAAATTATATATTACATAACAAATAGTACATCTTAAATTTTGATGTGCTGTTCCGTCTCCTTGGACCGCTATAATCATTTGTAGTAAAGCTAATCTCATACAATGAATCTTATTTATGATCATAATTTAACTGTTAATTAGTTGTTTAATTTATTGTTTATCAATAATAATATGAGAAAGACAAGCAATTAATAGAGAATACATATCTGCAACTTATTTGATCACCCTCTCATCGAAATACTTTAGCCGTTGTAGCTACTATACTATTAATCATTACGCCCTAGAAAGATTAGTATTTGTATTCACAATAAATGTTGGAGAAAGTAATAAATATATAGATGTGTGATCACAATATATCTGACTTCACTGGATGGTCACAGATCTATTGCAATACAAACGCAGCCAGTTAGAGAAAGGATCCTGGAAACACCTAGGCTAGATTATGTCCAATTATTTTTCTGTCTTTATTGATGCTTGCAGTACATCAAAGACACAATAAAACCGTCAAAGTGGCGACTGCGTTGCATCAACCAAAGAGAAGATTGTTCATAACGAGTTGGTTTTAAACGAATACCGCAATGAACCACAACGCAATCCGCGAATCTACAAGTCAGGAAGGATGCGTGGACATACCATTTCACACGCTCCGTATCATATCAAGTCAACGTCACAGAACCATACATATGCGTATGACTCGAGCCACCTGAAACAGAACATAAAAAGAAACCCGCTTTTGAGCACCCGTCAAGCCACCGAAACATAAGGCTCCGGTCAGGCGTTCCCTGTTAATACAATCATTACAGTTCTGTAGAATTTCCCCATCTCCAATGTCACCAAAGCAGCTCAACTAAGAATACTCATTTTATAAAGAACCAAAGACAATCAAATTTTCAATAGTTAACACTGTTGCATAACACTGGCTTAGCTTACCATTTTCAACATTCCACAGCCGAGTAAAATATATCGTTGGCCCTTTATTAATAACGATGAATTGCCATAATAAATTAATAATGAACACGGCAATTTAATATACGTCAACATTTACCAACGTTTTACTTATCTTTCATGGACAAGCCATAAACCACCACCGGAATTGCACAATCTAATCGCACAGTTCACTTGGCACCCATGACCTACGCCAGGAATATATCTAGCTTTCGCAGCATACGAGCCATGGTCAACACACGCGAAACAGCAAGAGATTTCCTCATTCTCCGACAAGTCGAAAATAAACTACACTTTTGTTACGCTTCCCATTAACTCGAAAAACAACGCGAAATCCACCACAACCATTACACTGGACCATTCGAATGCCAGATGAACCAGACCACCGACAGGACCACCAATCAAAAATATCTCCAACCTAACCACAATTGCCAAATCAATGACCAGATTTTGTTATGAATTTATATCGGTCAGCACCTAATTGATCGCGGTAGCAGCTTCGCCAGCCATCTCTTTCAGAAGGCTGGAGAGGCTGAATTAAGTGCACACGGCGTCTCCATTTGTGCTATTATCAGCCACATACCCATCAACTCATATGGCTTATTGATTTCGTTACGCTATTCTCACCCTGGCAATTTCGAAAAACTGACAATGACAATGCCATTGTAGATAACGAACAAATCAGCATACTATAAATACATTTATCATCATAACGATAAATCACGGTTAGTTTTTACGCCATTCACACGTCTGACCTATATATAATAAATATAGATGCATAATTATTAAATACGCCTTTCACGTCGCAATTTTAAAAATCCAACGTAAATAATTTTAACATCACAAAGTATTCATATCAGACATGAACGCTAATTCATTCGCACATCATTCCACATCGCAAAATAATTTTATTTGTGTGACTTGGCGCATCAATTACGCCTTTGTACGGAGACCATATACTGTACCATTGCATTAAATAACGACGCAACACGTTTATGTTTTATAGACCACGAAGGTGCCGCCAGCTTTACAATACAATAATAGCGCAGAGCGTTTAACAGCGTGGGCTTCCTTGATAGATCAATACTTCATTTATTATTAAATAATGGCGTAACTGACAGTCACTCCTCGACGCCTCAAGGCACAGCGGTAAAAGAACAGCACAACGAACGAACGATATGACAATACAGTTAACGATGAAATATAACACTACATATTATATGCGGTACAATAACGATAACACGGCCGTTTTCGGTGCCATCATGAATAGTCATGAATCAATCGGTAAAAGCGCATCATGCCCAATAAAATGTAAGATCATTTCCACTTTCTGCGAAATACCGTCAATATACTCGCCCGACACGCTTACTCGACAGCGGCATTAACTCCGTCATCTACCGCACAGGGTACATAATACGCGAATTTACATATTTCAATTCCATTTCAATTCACTCAAGTTAATAATATCAATACTTCACGGCGCACACACCCCCTCATAAAAACTTTCAAACAATTTATCTAATGCGTCCCCTCCATTTTTACTAATAAACATCTTTAGCCGACGTTGAGGCCAGGTTATTTTCGGATGTTGCAGTCCCATCGACCCACGCGCGTTATGGCTGACTAGGCTCTACACTAGTGCGGCGTTTTTGCAGGCCTGCATCAATATACGCCCAATCGAATAATTCAACGGATTAAGACGCCATACACTTGGGCTTTCGCATGCACACGACCACACAGCGGCCATTCGTAGTAGATTATTGTATACAGGTATTATAATATATTACTGCAATATTACACAGGTCATCTGAGTTTACGGGAAGGAAGATTCCATTCTTAAATCCGTACCTATACACAGCAAATATCATTTCCAATAGCGAAGACCACATCAGAGGACGCACCAATATTAAATGCTATAACGGTTCAACGAAGCACAATCACGAGCCTGATTCCGCCCTATTTCAGTACTACACCTACCGCTAACGTCGGTTCATGTAGAGATATTAATTGCACCGTATTTTCACGCGGGATGGCGCAACCACTGACGCAGACTACCAGCTCTCACGCAGGAAGACATTAGTACTGACAGGGAATTATAGGCAGTCTGAATAATTGCTCAACCGGATAAAACTTTTCCGGTTTATATGTCAATTACTGGAATTTTCAACATTAGTCATGCTAATATTGACACACAGTGACAAAATCAGCCGAATTTGACGATTCTTCAGTCATTAAAGTCGCTTCAAAAATTAATCAAAAGCCCACCAAATATTGCTTCAGGCGGTTACCGAACTGGAGAATTATGCGTCGAATTGTTTAGAATCAATCCACGGGAGCATTTGTAAGGCGTAAGTAATAAATTTCATCCCAAATATTTCAAACCGATTCAGGAGTGAATAATGGCACACGAACAGACCGCCGCTCATACTATGATAAATGGGTTTTCATTGACGTTAGCATTGACTGACCGATTTTTGAAGCCGCACCACCTAAAGGGCTAACCCAAATTGGGCAAGGCTTCCATTTCAAATTTGTTCAGGCGCGAATGGCATAAACCTGTTAATCACAATACCGTTACGACGATAACGCGCCTTCCATAATTTTACACCGATTTCATTCGATTTTGATTCCCACCGACCTAAGGGGCGTAACTCAAATTCCCGTCCAAGGATTTTCAGTACTCGCCCAGAGGCATAGAACAGCATAACAAATCAACTGGCGTTCACCGACTACGGCACATTATTTTCATAATAACGGGCCAATAGAACACTGCGGCGCAGCAACCAAGTTTATTTTGAGATGATACTTCCTTTGGAAGCTAGCGCAGCAGCCAAGCGCACCATACTTCGCCGGGATCAGCTTCGACGGTCTCAACGTTCGACATCCATACCCAACGCCCGCCCCTCTCGGGACAAGAACACCGGCATCATTAGATGATGATGGATTTTCCAATGGTGCTCGATAAATGAACCGCACCAACAGTAATAAATAAAGTTTTGATAAAGTTAGTATGAGCAATAACCTGCCGACTGGCTGCGATTCCACCTGACCGATCGTAGTCTCCGTCCGCCGAATCGGCTATCACGTTTCACCATTTCCAGCGTTTTGACCGGCGTGCTCAGTAGCTTACCTTGGGCTGTTTTTGCTCCTGCTTTATATGAACGATGTCAATTCCATCCCCAACGCTTCAACTCTATATCGATGACTAAAGTCGTTCTCCACGCGACAAGCATCCAATTAGATTGCCGTTTTTCATAATAACAGCTGGGGCGTTCGCCGAACAGTGTTTACTCAATTTGACGATATGCGTCCGGAGCGGTTTTGCGATTTTATTTGGCCGCAACGCGAATCCCACCCACTCCAGCATGCTGACGGGCTTCGAGCTGCAGCGTGACACGACAGTTATGACCTGGGGATTTCGCACGATTCCAAGGACTTCATAGACCCACGCAGAGCACGTCGTGGCTCATAGAATACACGTAGCTAGGCTTCCTGCTCCGTTCTCGGCCAGTTAATGGCGATTGCCCACCGCTTGAATTGCCTTTACCGCGCATCGTCTGGCTCTATTTCGAATATTGCCTGCTGCCTGGCCTCTCATTACCAGAATGGAATCCAGCGGTTGAGGCCATCCAGCGAAATGCATTGACGACTTTCCGTCATTCTCAGTGGGAGAGACCGTTCAATTCACCCAGCTATGCAGTTGCGCCAGCTCATCAACTCGCATCTACCTGATGGAAGTAACGCAGTTCGCTCTATCAAGGACTCAAGGCAACATTGATTGCTCCTCCACCGTCGCATAAGGTTAGAGCATTAACATACGCCGCCGCACTACGGGCACATTCGCCCCAGCTTTCTCCCGCAGCAGAATCCGAATCATATTCCACGAGCCAATGCGCAGCAGGAGTCGTCTTCTTTTAATATTACTTTCAGCATTTGGTTTGTCGCGAGAATAATAAGGTAGTTTTATCGCATTTCTCACACCTGAATACTTTACAGTTTCGCGATTCAGTTTGTGATGCCGGTCATCATGCACACATTTCGTCTGCCGACCCACGCTAATAAGACCAATGCATCAGCGACGTGGACTGAGTCACTCAATTCCAGAGTTCAGTTAATAGTCGGCCGAAGTTTACTCGAGTCGCTGCTAACCAACATAATATAGACGTAAGGACGACGAATATAATGCCAGCCGGTCACGTAATTTCATACCCACTGACGGCGGGCAAAGCTCGCAGACCAGCCTGAAGACCAGCGCAAGGAAGACACTGAGCAAATAATGCCGCGAAATTGCTCGGATTGGGTAATCCCATAACGTTCGTGTGCGATTACAGTTTATTTTCGGACACGTCGAACAGGAACGTAGAGAGAATTTTAACCTGCTCTATTTTTTTATTTTTTCTAGTCGATGATTTTTAATGCAGTAAGCATTTCGCATAGATTAATAAATTTTAGATTTTTAACCCTATAATAAGGGTACTCTACATCCATTTATCTCCGCATCACTCAACTTCTGACCGTCATTTCTCCCACAATGGGAACACATTAAATCATGCATGGTTCCATAATAATAGCACTTAACATGCTAAAGCACTTTCGATTCATTTGAAGTCAATCATCCAGCCTTTCCAACTGAATTAATTACATTGATTGAGGCTTTCGCCGCCTTCATTCATAACTGACCCACCTAACCGAATCGCTTGATGCATAACAGGACGCATTCAGGCTAATATCGCAGCTTCGTATCCTCTTCAATTCAATCCCGCCTCTTAATGGTGGCTTAATTGCCCTGGCCGCGACCTATTACTCGAGGAACGGCCGCAAACTGAGCATCATTGCTCAATTTTAGCGATTGGCGAGGCATTAGCGATCGGAGCTGATAACTGATTGCGTTCAATCGTTCATAACGGCGCGAGTAAGTTGATTTCTCATTACCGAATGAGCAGCCCGCGAAGAGTAAATATTTCAACCTGATCATCCTGGACAAAGAAGGCAGCAAAGCAGCAAACCATCATCGACCCATCAGTTTGTTTAATTGATTTAATGGATTCATCGACAGACCGCGTTTTCATTTGCACAAATAATTTGGGATTAATAATTGAAATATGCTTCTTCCTAATCGACTATTCGACATCACGTTCTGGTTTGATTTCATTTTCGCTGCTTTCTGTTTGTCATTGGTTTGTAGCGCATCACATCGCATTGGACAGATGATTAAGACAATAGCGGCGCAGTCAGAGGAAGAAAATCGGCGCACTGGCGTCGGGTGAAGGGCAGCAAAGGCATCGTCGGCTCTGCAAGGCGGGGTGAGACGGTTGCGG